>OVBE01001814.1:0-34116 GCA_900406425.1 Iberis pinnata | reverse complement strand
ATTTTGGTTTGACACCTATTATCACTACATCGACAATGATAGTATAATAGGAATTGATATATTCTGAGAAAAAACCTACTATCAATTGATCCAATTCTACAACACTTGATTGATCCGCACCTCAACAACATGTTCGATCCATATGCTCAAACCGTAACCAAACCATCCTATGAATTCGAGATTGAACCGAGCAAGACCACTTCGAACTGTTGGAAGTGTGCCAATTTCAAACAAGCTCATCTCACTCAAAGACAAAGGACAATCTCCACTTTCCCACTAACTCCCTTTACCTCATGGATAAAAGATCACTTCCATCCCCCATCACNTCCCCCCCCCCCCCCCCCCCCCCCATTACACCAATGTCTCCTCTTTAATCCTCCACCACAAACTTCCACTCACCAATGATCGACCATGGAGCAACAAACCATTTCATACCCCTATAATAAAGGAGTATCTATAACTCTTTCTCTCATCTACTTCACAACAATTTTCTTTAAAAACACTTTGGTTTCTCTAAGGCATTTCAACAAGTAACATTACTCTCAAAATGATTTCTCAACAAGCTCTAACACTTATCGGTTTCACTCCCTCTCTCTTTAGAACTTCATCTTTAAAACTTTCTTATCGATTTCAACCTAAGATTTGCGAAAATCGGTTTCATTCTTTCATTACTAAAACGTTTTTGTCGAACCAATTTTAACTTATATAAATCGATTTGAACTAAGGATGAATAAGAAGTGATTAAACTATGAATTTAAATTGTTATAGTAACTTGTGTACCCAATCTAATTTTGAGAATGCATATTTTGCCCTTGTGGAATCCTTTAAGCGCTCACACCCTCTTGTTTCTATGTTGACCTTTCAGAAACACAATGTCGCGCAGCCGTCAAGAGAGACCATTGGTTGAAGAAATCTACGAAAGATTGATACAACTGGACTTCACGGGGTCAATGTTTCCAGATATCGAGACTCTGAGAGCTCTTGACATCCAGAAAGAGGTCCAAGACATGTTGGGGATGATGATGATATCAACCATGGTCACCCATAACCATGAAGTATACCAGAAGGAAACCTGCATGTTATTAGCATCCCTAGAGGTCACCTACTGTTTTGAAGATGATGCCGTTGATGACATTATTGGCGGTTTTATAACTTTCAAAACTTTGGATGGGGAAACCAAGAGAGTCACTTTTGGGGATCTATGGGGCATATATGGTTTTATGTGCATGAAGTATCAACCAAATGTATTCGAAATTGCTCAGGAGGAAGTGGAGTTTGTTTGGAATGAGATAGCGGCAGACAATTTTCAACACGAACAAACCAAAAGCTCTATCATTCGCCACCCAACAGTCATATACGTACAACAGATCCTAGCAAATTCATTCTATGCTAGGAAGGACACCGACACCGTAATCATTCAAGAATTGAGTTTCCTGCGACTGGGTGTCGCTCACCGATTATGCAACTCTTTGCACAACCAACACTTGTTCCCCTACTTAAGCTGACTACGACCTTGCCCCCTCAAACTGTTCTTGGAGGGACTTTTGGCGTACAAAAATCAGGCTTTGGGAGCGGAAGGACAAGATAGAACAGAGCTAAGAACTGAAGGGTAGATAACACCAATTTTTTAGAGACTTCGGATACGACCTAAAGGACGCATTTACCCATCAAGACTGATGAACATAGATTACTTGACAGAGATACGATTCATCATTGGAAGTCTTAACTCCCAATTTTGCTATCTGTTCCAGCTGGAATACCAGAGACAAGGAGTTCTCTTACTTCCCGACCGTGAAAGGATTGCCTTTGACCGGGATCACAATCTCGGGTTCCGTCATAACATCTATGATCTAAGGGAAATCATCTCATAAATGACACCCATGGGATCAGTTGTGAACTCCTTCTCGAACATTTGCCTAGATGACTAGGGTAACTGAGGTCCATTCCAATCCCCTCCTTCATTGTATAATCCACCTGTTGCTTTTCGATTTTTGTTTGCTATGTCTGCTTGTTACCTCTATCTGCTCGCTATGCTTAAAATGTTTTTAATGCTTTCACTATCCTATCCTTCCTTGAGTCCAATCCAAAATTTGGATTACACAGAGACTGTGTAATTCAAGTTGGGGGGTGGACTCGGAGGGACCCTGCTACTAATGAAATATCCTTGTTTGTTCATTTGTCTCCAATTTGCAATGCATTCATACAACATCTATTAGCATCAAAAACCCATAAAAACTTAAAATTTTTTTGAAGATCCTTCTTTAAAAAACAGAGTGTCATTTGCTTTTCATTTAGTTGCATATAGGATGTTGCACATGCATTTTCTTAGAAAGTGTTAGTGCCCTGGTTGTTAGTTGTCTAATGCATCCTGAAATTGTTTGAAGTAAAACCGCACCTTACTTGGAATGTGAATTTGCATGATCATTTGTTACCTGAAGCATGTAGCGATTTGAAGTTTGTTCCTATCTATTAGAAGTTGAATTTGAATGCTTAATTATCATGTTTGTGTGTTGAATATGAACTCATGGATAGAATATACATACTTAGGTTATCTTCTACCTTTTACCACTCTTGTTAACCCAAGTAGAATCCCCACCTCTGAACCTTACCTTCTTTCAAACTCTGAATTTACTACTGAATGGCAGGACTTTTATGGAATTATTTTGGTAGAAGTGTTAGGTTTGAACTGACAGGAATATGGTCTCATGTAGTTCTAGTCCATGCTTTTTGGACTAGATAGGACTAGGTGGGATTTGATTTGGAATGTTGGTTTTGGGTGGAAACAAATGAAAGGGTATTGGTAGTTGGTAAAAAGGGAAGTGTTAAGAAAGAACCTTAGGAGATGAGATGAAAAAGAATCATAATATGCTAGTGAAAATTTTGGGGGAACATTAATATGCAAAAGAAGTATGGCTAGTGCAGAATAAGAAGAAACATATGACAATGAATGCAAAAGGGTAAAACCCAAAAGATAGTGCAAGTGAAAGGGTCGATAGCCATTAAGTGTTTAAGTAAGTAAGTTCCTGAAACAGCTATCAACATCTAAGAAAGAAGTCTCTCCTAAGAGTAGCAAAGAAAGAATGAAAAATGGGAATGTAAATGGGTATGATCACTTTGAAATTTCAAAAGGGTAGAACTAGGACGTATCACTGGGTAGAATTACAAAGCTTAGGTTTCATTAGCATTGGGTAGATGGGGTTCTATTTCTGTATGCATCTAAGTGTTCTTACCTTTAGCCTTCTTTTAAAGCTCATTCCCTTTTTGAGAGAACCATTGTTCTGAGTTACTAACCACAGCATGAAGGGGTCATCTTTACTCCTTAACCCGTCCTTGACCAAATGAGTTCATTGAAAGCACATGAATTGATCCATGGTTCCTGATTAAAGAATGTTAAAGGAACAAACAAATTTGAATGCATTGTGGAAGTTGGAGTTGGTATGTGATGAACTGTGATGAGTATGGCTAAAGTTTTTAAGTAGGATGAACTTAGGACTGCATTCTAGAAGTAGTAACCAAGATATTAATATTACATGTGTTTGCAGAATGTTTTGGTTCTGAGTTCCCACCTTAAAACCTCACTCCCAAACTTCTGAATTACTTGCTTGAGGGCAAGCAAGGATTTAGTTTGGGGGAGTTGATGACTCTGAATTTTCATGGATTTTACACATCAATTATGAGGTCTTTAGGCGTGCATACATCACATTTATAGTTGGTTTTAGTAAGTTTTTGATTTTTAGGATTTTTGCATTAGAATTTGCATATGCACGCATTTTGGAGATTTTTCAGGACTTTCAGGAGTTTTTGGGAAGGATTTGTGAGATTTCAGAAAAGCAACACTTAACATTGAATGGAGAAACACTTAGCATGGAATGGACTGGCACTAATCTGGATCGATCCCAGCACCTACCTGGATCGATCCCAGCACCTATCTAGATCGATCATGCAGCTCATACCTGGATCGATCTCAAGCACTCCTGCATCAAGTCCAGATCGATCCCAACACCAAGCTCCTGGATCAATTCCGCACTCTATCCAGATCGATCTCAGATCGATCACAAAAACACTTCAGATCGATCCCATCTCAGCACGGATCAATCTCTACACTCACCTGGATCGATCTCTCTCTCTCTTTCAAGGAAATTTGTGAAGTCTCAGTCGAAGCTAAGGAAGTGCATGTAATTGAAGCAAGACTAAGAATGAAACAAGGATGGATCGATCTCAACTCAAGCATGCCTGGATCGATCCCACTCTCAAACGTGTTTCAGGATGGATCGATCTCGACCCTTACGCGCAAGCTCTCAACACTTCGGATCGATCACACACAAGCTCAAGCTCCGACCTGGCCAACTCAAATCCGTATAGCACCTGAACCAAGGACCAAGATCCAAGACAATGATTAGCTTTTGTCTTTAGTGCGAATTAGGGCTTTTCTATGAACACTATAAAAGCCCCAATTCGCCTCCATTTGCAACAAGCTTAGTTTTTCTTTCCTTTTTAGGTTTTAGTCTTAGCCAGTTTTCCTTTGCCAAAACCCTAGGCTAAGTCCGACATTCAGATTCCCCCTTTCTAAGCCAGTTTTCCTTAGCCAAAACCCTAGGCTAAGTTTATGGCTCGGATTATCGAACTTTAGGAAGTTCGGGGATGTTACATTCATTAAAATTCAATTAATAAAATCACAAAAACTTATACAAAAACAAATATTTTTTCTACATCTAACAATTTTAAATTATCTAAAATAGACATATATATATTATGAAATACTGAATAGTAACCCCAAACTTAAAAATATAAACCCAAAACTCTAAAATATAAACCCAAAACCCAAATATAAACCCAAAACCCCCAAAATATAAACCCAAAACCCAAATATAACCCCTAAACCCGAAATATAAACCATAAACCCAAAATATAAACCCTAAACCCAAAATATAAATCCTAAACCCGAAATATAAACTCAAAACCTCAAAATATAAACTTAAAACCCCAAAATATAAAACCAAAACCTCAATATATTAAGCTAAAACACAAAACTATAAACCCTACACCAAAAATATAAACCCTAAACACAAAACCCAAAACCAAAAAAATAAACCCTAAACTCAAAATATAAACCCTAAACCTCAAACACATATATGTTATGAATTAGTGAAAAATTATCATAACCCTAAACACAAAACATAACATAAACCCTAAACCCAAAATGGAAACCCTAAACCCAAAATATAAACCCTAAATCCAAAATGTAAACCTTAAACCCAAAATATAAACCTTAACCCCAAAATATAAACCCAAAACCCCAAAATATAAACCCAAAAATCCAAAATATAAACCTAAAACACAAAATTATAAACCCAAAACCAAAATATAAACCCTAAACACAAAACCCAAAACCAAAAAAATAAACCCTACACTCAAAATATAAACCCTAAACCTCAAACACACATATGTTATGAATTAGTGAATAATTATCATAACCCCAAACACAAAACAAAACATAAACCCTAAACCCAAAATATATACCCTAAACCCAAAATGTAAACCCAAAATATAAACCCTAAACCCAATATATAAACTTTAAACCCAAAATATAAAACCTAAACCCAAAATATATACCTTAATCCCAAAATATAAACTCTAAACTAGTAGTCCGTATACATGAAGTTGTTAAATTGTATATTAAAGAAATAAGGTGGAAAAATTAGTGGCGAGTGAGCAAGAGTAAAAAAGAGAGAGTGAGATAGAGTGTGAGAGAGATGAGAGAGACATGCGTAAATATGCATATATGTTATATTTTACTTGGAAAAAGAGTCTACACCTATAAGTAGGTGTTATATATTTAATTTTAGGATGCTTTCATGTTATGTAGTGCAATTTCCCTAGACTTTATATATTATTATTTGAATTTTGGATATATCTAATCTTAATTCATCAAGTTAATGCGTCTGAAATGGAGCCAAAAGAGGTTGAGCAAAAGCCAATGACTGCCAAAGAGGAGCAGGCGCAAGTCAAGAGATAATGACAACTACTTGCATTAGACAGCGCCTAGCTTAATTTACTAGGTGGGTCATATGACTTCTTCCTTTGGTTTAAACTTTCTTCTTTGACTTAATTAAAATCACATTTTTTCTAGAAGACCTTCTCATATCTTCTGGATCACATATGGGCCTCTTGCTCACACCAAATGCAACATGGTCGAATTGATTATTGGATAAAACTTAGTCCTTGTACAGGCATAATGGACCTCCTGGACTTTGGCTGAGTTTTCCTTTAGATACGACCCTTAAATAATCCAACCTACATATTTGATGGTTTGGTCCTTGATTCTTTAAGTCTGATATTGGCCTAGCCAAATACTTGGCTGGTCTTGATGAGAAGTCTTAAGCTGATTTACAATTGTTTTCCTTTAAACTTGTCTTGATATGATCATTGATTTATGAATGATTTATGATCTTTATCTCAATACATACTAGTTATGCAAATTTCAGAAATACGGTATAGGCTGGAGTTTTCATTAAACAGAGATGAAAGATCTCTGAAAATTTAAGCAACTAAAACACCAATTATTTTAAATATGTATGTGAACAACAAAGCTAAGCTAGTTGTGTCCTTTAAGAAAGGCTGAGAATTTGTGCATGGCTTGAAGAGCCTTATCACAATCAGGTTTCGTCAAATGAAAAACATGTTCTTCTCCTTCACTCTCCACCACTTGTGCTTCTCCTTTCCAACCGCTCTTCTCCAGCTTCGCCGCATAACCCCATCCTTGCCTCGCCAGCGCATCTTTCTCCGCCACCAGCACCAAAACCCTCTCACAACCCAACCTGGACAGATCTGATGTCTCTGATTCCACCACGTTTAACCACGGATCATCTGAGCCTTCTTTGCTGTTCGGACTGGCCATGGTCCATAAGGCGTCTATCTTCGACCTCAACACTTTGTCCGTCGTCTCCTTCTCGTCTAATGGAGTTTTCGACCAGAAATAAGGATGAACTAATATGATTCCTAAGATTCCTGAATCTTTTAAGTCAGGAATGGGTTTCTCTTTTGCAGCTCTCATCGTCATGTGATGAGCTATGTTCGCACCGGCGCTGTCTCCGGCGAGGAACACTTTGCTGAAATCGGCGTGTTTGTTCAGTAAATCTTCCGAGCCAGATCCGGAGATATGGGAGAATACCCATTTGAGAGCCGTCCATGAATCGTCGTAAGAGATCGGAATCGGATGCTCCGGTGCACGCCGGTAATCCACGGAGACAGCGACGCATTCGGAAGCAGAGACAGCCGCCGTGAGAAAAGTGTGGTAAGTCGGAGAGAAAGCAGTTTCAATGATGAATCCTCCGCCGTGGAAGTAGACAAGAAGAGGGAGTTTAGCTCCGGTCTCGGCGGCTTTCTCCGGGAGGTAAATGCGGACGGAGAGATTGTTGTCGGGAGAATAAACAACGTCCTTAGAAACGACGCCGTTTTGAGGGAGAGAAGAGGGAGGGACGGTGGTTTCGCCCATGAGACGTTCGATACGGCCACTCTTGTAGATTTTGAGAAGCGGAGAGTAATCGGCGGCGATCTCAGAATCCATAGTTGAGAGTGAATTATTGGTGTGTAAGGGAAATAGAGAAAGAGGTGTGTGGGTACGAACGTTAAATATGGAGAAAGGGATGGTTGAGCCACGTTATCTGTACACAGTACACGGAACATATATTTGCCACACAATTTATCGATTTTTTCCCCAACAAAAGAAACTTTGTTTTATTTTTTTTTAACGGCAAATTTACTTATTAAAAATCATTGTTTACAAGTAATAGCATATCAAAAAGACAAGAATGTTTAATGGCAAACTCATCGACATAACTGATTGCTAATTTTGATAAATAATATGCATAAATATTGGCTCCCGAGGCCGATACTGATACTTAATATTTTGAAATTTGACTTCCCAAACATGTATTGTTCGAAGATAATGATCCAAACGCCAATGAGATGCTCCCGATGTTAGAAGATGTAAGATATTATAATTATCCCCTTCAAAGATAACATGTTAACCAAGTTGAGAAACACTTTGGATTACCCATATTAACGCTGTTAATTCAGATTCTTCAACAGTATGACGACCATGAAACCGTTGATGTCCACATTGTAAGAATATGCCTTTATCATCTCTAAGTATCCATCCCAAACCAAAAGGTCAATCATGTATGTGATGTGATGCATCAAAATTACATTTAACCCAACCAAGTGGTGGAGGTAACCAAGTTTGATGTCTCACATGCCTAACAGTTGAGTTAGGGCAGCTTGCAGAGTCTGAGGTGATTGTTAACCATTCTTGGACATCCCTTTTAATATGTTGTACTAAATCTGGGGTAGACAACGTTTTATGGTTATAGATCAAATTATTTCTCGACTTCCAAAGATGCCATAACGTCCAGAAAGGAATTAGCTGCGCTTCAGGTGGATTGGAGACTTGTTGGGCGTTGTGAAGGAGATGCTCTACTTTGGATAGAATTGATGTCTGCGTATTAGACAGAGCTGGTAAGGTGATGCCTATATATCGCCATACGCCAATAGCATAAGGACAAGTGAAGAATAGATGATTTGATGTTTCATCTTGCATGCAGCAGCGAAGGCAACATTTTCGGTAGAGATATGTCGTGATGATAAGAGGTGGAAGTTGGTAGCATATTTGAACATAACCTCCACAGAAAGTGTTTCAATTTCGGAGCTATATCCAGCTTCCGCAGTTGAGTTGCCATATCACCGTAAGCGTAGAGAGGTGGTGTTGAAGCATGATCAGTAGCATCAGATGTCGAATCTAATGCCATACGATAAGCAGATCGAACTGTAAACAAACCATAAAGTGTATAATGCCATAAATAACGATCGAGAACTTTGTCTTGGGGAATATACATCTTTCTGATTATTGCACGATCATGTTCATGAATATGAAACCGTAGAGCGTCTTCATCCCAATTCTGACCCGAGCGATCGTAAAGTGGTGTGACTGGTAGACGTCGTGAAGTAGGTGAAAAAGTAATGGCAAGTCGGGGAAGAGTAGTTGGAAGCCAAGGCTCATATCCAATTTGGATAGACGTTCCATCCCCCAGATCAGCTCGAAGGCCGCGTTTTAGTAATTCCTTACCAAAGCAAATAGAATGACATCCATAAGAAGAATTAGTAGTCGATTGGCCATTCAAAAGACTACATCTCTATAATAGCGGGCACAAAGAAGTCGTGCAATTAAGGAATTAAGACGATTTAATATCTTCCAGGCCTGACTAGCTAATAAGGCCTTGTTGAAATTAAGCAAATCTTGAACGTTTAGACCACGCAAACTCTTAGGGAATTTAGTTTCTTCCAAGACATCCACGACATTTTCCCATGTGTAGAGGTACCACCCCACCAAAATTTAGACATTATATTGTCCAAGTCTTTTAACACCGTTAAAGGCACTTGAAAGAAGTTAATAGTATAAATCGGCATTGCCATTTCAACATCCGTGAGTAGTATTTCTCGACCAACCGGAGATAAGAACCGGCACTGCCACCCAGATATACGTTGCTGAACTTTGTCAATAATATATGAAAATAATTCATTTTTCCTTCGACCAAACTGCTCAGGTAACCCTAAGTATTTACCACCACCACCTATTTTATCTATTACCAAGATAAATTTGACTTCCCAAGCATGTATTGTTTGAAGATAATGATCCAAACGCCGATGAGATGCTCCCGATGTTAGAAGATGTAAGATATTATAATTATTCCCTTCAAAAATAACATGTTGATAAGCAAGTTGAGAAACACTTTGGATTGCCCATATTAACGATGTTAATTCAGATTCTTCAACAGTATGACGACCATGAAACCGTTGATGTCCACAATGTAAGAATATGCCTTTATCGTCCCTAAGTATCCATCCCAAACCAGAAAGAAAATCATGTATGTGATGTGATGCATCAAAATTACATTTAACCCAACCAAGTGGTGGAGGTGACCAAGTTTGATGTCTCACATGCCTAACAGTTGAGTTAGGGCAGCTTGCAGAGTCTGAGATGATTGTTAACCATTCTTGGACATCCCTTTTAATACGCTGTACTAAATCTGGGATAGACAACGTTTTATGGTTATAGATAAAATTATTTCTCGACTTCCAAAGATGCCATAACGTATAGAAAGGAATTAGCTGCGCTTCAGGTGGATTGGAGACTTGTTGGGCGACATGAAGGAGATGCTCTACTTTGGATAGAATTGATGTTTGCGTATTCGACAGAGCTGGTAAGGTGATGCATATATATCGCCAGACGCTAATAGCATAAGGACAAGTGAAGAATAGATGATCTGATGTTTCATCTTACATGCAGCAGCGAAGGCAACGTTTTTCGGTAGAGATATGTCGTGTTTATAAGAGGTGGAACGTTGGTAGTATATTTGAACATAATCTCCACAGAAAGTGTTTCAATTTTGGAGCTATATCCAGCTTCCACAGTTGAGTTGCCAAATCATCGTAAGCGTAGAGAGGTGGTGTTGAAGCAGGATGAGTAGCATCAGATGCCGAATCTAATGCCAGACGCTAAGTAGATCAAACTGTAAATATACCATAAGGTGTATAATGCCATAAATAACGATCGGGAACTTTGTCTTGGGGAATATACATCTTTCTGATTATTGCACGATCATGTTCATGAATATGCAACCGTAGAGCATCTTCATAACAATTCTGACCCGAGCGATCATAAAGTGTTGTGACTGGTAGACGTCGTGAAGTAGGTGAAAAAGTAATGGCATGTCGAGGAGGAGTAGTTGGAAGCCAATGCTCATGTCCAATTTGGATAGACGTTCCATCCCCCAGATTAGCTCGAAGGCCGCGTTTTAGTAATTCCTTACCAAAGCAAATAGAATGCCATCCATAAGAAGAACGAGTAGTCGGTTGGCCATTAAAAAGACTACCATCTCTATAATAGCGGACGCGAAGAAGTCGTGCAATTAAGGAATTAAGACGATTTAATATCTTCCAGGCCTGGCTAGCTAATAAGGCCTGATTGACATTAAGCAAATCTAGAAAGTTTAGACCACCCAAACTCTTAGGGAATTTTAGTTTCTTCCAAGACATCCACGACATTTTCCGATGTGTAGAGGTACCACCCCACCAAAATTTAGACATTAGACTATCCAAGTCTTTTAACACCGTTAAAGGCAATTGAAAGAAGTTCATAGTATAAATCGGCATTGCCATTGCAACACTCGTGAGTAGTATTTCTCGACAAGTCGGAGATAAGAACCGGCATTGCCACCCAGATATACGTTGCTGAACTTTGTCAATAATATATGAAAATAATTCATTTTTCCTTCGACCAAACTGCTCAGGCAACCCTAAGTATTTACCACCACCGTTTATTTTATCTATTCCCAAGATAGATTTGATTCGCCGTCGAGTATGATTATAAACCTTCGAGCCAAAAGTTATGGTTGATTTCTGAAAATTTATTAATTGACCTGAAGCAGTAGCATATTGATCAAAGATGGCTTGTAATTAGTAGCATTAGCAACATCCTCTTTGAGGAAGAATAGTGAGTCATCTGCAAATAAAGGGTGACTAACTGTTGGGGCTTGACGACAAATCTTGATACCTTGCAATTCACCATTACTTGTAGTAGAGTGAAGCAGTGAGCTTAACGCGTCTGTACAGAGGATAAACAGATATGGCGACAAAGATTCGCCTTGGCGTATGCCTCACTTTGGACTAAACCGGCCATAGGGGCTACCATTTTTCAAAACTGAAAAAGATACCATAGTAACACATTGGAGAATCCATTGTATCCATATGTTTGAAAAACCTTTTTGTCGCATAACTGTTTCTAAAAATATCCATTCCAATATGTCATAGGCTTTGCTGATATCTGTCTTGACTGCCATATAGTTCGATGCGATAGCAGATGTTGTACGAAGGGAGTGGAACAATTCATGAGCAATGAAAACATTGTCTGTAATGGATCTTCCGGGAATGAATGCGGCTTGAGAATCTGAGACCAATAACGATAGGAATTTTTGTAACCGGGTAACCAGGATCTTTGAGATGATCTTATAAATTACATTACAGAAGCTGATAAGCCTAAACTCATCCATGGACCGTGGATTGTCTTTTTTAGGGATTAGACAGAGATTGGTGTGATTCCATTCATCAGGTATACAATCGGTAATGAAGAACTTTTGTACCTCAAAAGTGATAGCGTCACCAACGGTATGCAGTATTGTTGATAAAAATGAGCAGTAAAACCATCAGGTCCTGGAGATTTTGTAGCTCCAATAGCAAAGAAAGCTTCCTTTACTTCTAAAACTGTAACTGGTTGGGTAAGGTCGTCATTCATTTCCGGTGTTACAACCTTTGGCATCAAATATGTTATTGTTTGGCATGTTGGAGACCCCTGGCTTGAAAATAGAGTTGTAAAGTAGTTCTAAGCTAACTCGGCTATATTTTGATTCCCGTTTACCAGCTCCCCATTTTCCTTATACAAA
This sequence comes from Iberis pinnata, assembly GCA_900406425.1. Classification (NCBI taxonomy): domain Eukaryota; kingdom Viridiplantae; phylum Streptophyta; class Magnoliopsida; order Brassicales; family Brassicaceae; genus Iberis; species Iberis pinnata. The sequence continues at coordinate 21,619 of OVBE01001814.1, read as the reverse complement.
GAAAGTATGCGGTTTCTTGCTCGTCGATTTTTTGTAACTGCATGAAAAAATTTTGTATTTAAATCCTCCGATTTCAACCATTCATTTTGACTTTTTAACTGCCAATATTGTTCTTCACAAGAGTAAGCCGCGGCTAAGTCCCGTTTGAGTTCATATACAATCGTAGTAGGTGTATGTGAACTTGTTAAATCGGCATCGATTGCCTGGCGAAGCATTATGATCTTGCGTTGTGAATTTTGGTTATGAGAAGTTTGCCATATTGAAATTTCTTTACGGCAATTTGCGATCCGTGCCATCACCAGTATATCGGAAGTATTAGCTGCAAAATTCCAGCCACGGTTTATGACTTCATGAAATCCTGGAGCTTCTTCGAATCAGGTATCATACCAGAAAGGTTTGATGCCTTTTTCAACATATTTACGGATTCGTAGTATAGTCGGGCGATGATCAGATTCAACCATATCTAAGTAGGTAACTGTTGATGCTGGAAACATAGCATATTATTCTTGATTACACATAGCTCGATCTAACCAGCTTTCAACAGTATAAGAACGACATTTTCCAACCAAGGTTAATGATCAAGTGTTTGTGAATATTTGTGAATGAGCTTGAATTAAGGTGAGCCGGATGAAACTCTGAAGACCCGTTCCGAGTGAGTTTACACTCCCACAGTGTACTAGATGCCACATTAATGCAATTCCCACCATCAATACTCATGTTTTAACTCTTCCCCTTACTCAAACAATGCGTTTGAAATATGTTCTCTAGCTATGTGTGGTAAGAATCTTCTCTTCTTAGGTCGTTTAAACATTGGTTAAGTACCATTAATCAAGTACAACTTTTGCTTGTAGTTATCTAGTAAGAATATTCTCTTCTTAAATCGTTTAAAACTTATGTTGAGACCTTATATGTGTTTCGGTTTCTCTCTAAGTAATTTAACATTCTATTTTAAAAGATAAATTTAAAATGTAAATGTAATTATAATTCTTATATATATATATATAATGTTGGGAAAAAGGTCATTTAAACCTTGAAATTTGGCTGAATGGCCAAATTAAACCCAACAATCTTCTCTCTCCGTTAAAACCACAAAGTATGCGTTGACTTTCCAAATTAACCATAAAAGAAGTTAGACGTTGATGGCTCCATTCAATTTTTAACGTCTAACTTTTTTTAGGTTTAATTTGGTCAAGTCAACGCATACTTTGGGGTTTTTATGGAGAGAGAAGATTGTCAGGTTTAATTTGGCCATTCAGCCAAACTTGAAGGTTTAAATGACATTTTTCCCTCCATTTGGGGGCAGTCTTTTCTTTTGCCATTTTTAGGTTTTGTCTTAGGTTTATGTTTTCTCTCTTTTATTCTTAGTGTTCTTCATTTCAAACCCATATTTCTTTTAAGGTTATGCTAATCTTCTGTTTTCCTTTACTTTCCGGCATAGGTTAGGGTTGTGATCTATCTGGTGTATGTTAATTTATGTTTTTAAGCTTTTAATATTGTTTTTAGTTGATCATTTTCCTCTGTTTTTAAGTTATTGTTCCATTGATGTTCTTATTTACTGGGTTGATGTTCATGATGTTTTAGATCTTCATCTTCTGCATATTTGTTCATTTTTGTCTTCTTCTTCTGTTTTAGGGTTTTACAAAGTCTGTTCTTAGTTGTTGACCTTAGATCTAAAATGTTTTCCTTAGTAGCTATGCTTTCATGTTCTTCTGATTTTGCATCCCATATGCTTTGTGAGTAGTGACCTAGGTTCCTTGAGGATGGGATAGGGTAGTGTTGTTTCCTTGTTCTTCCTAGGTGTCTAAGCTTTATGGTTTAATAGATCCCTTCTGTTTCATTGAGCTTAATGCTCATTTTGACCTGACCCGTTGAGATTTGATCTTGGGCACTTCAACACCCGAAAAATTATTTATTGAAGTGACCTGATCTAGGTGATTTCAGAGATTTGCATCCCTTCTTAAGGAATTAGATACTTAGGATATGCATCTCAGCCTAAGGAATTAGGTGTTTGGGAGGCTTATTGGCTTAGGTAGATGGTTCATAAAGCCTGTTAGGTGTCATCTAGTTTGATTTCATTGCCAAGAAATTGGATTTGATTGCTTATGATTCTATCGTCTAGGGATTCTCATTGTTTGAGTTATGTTAGACACTTAGGGAGTTTGAGGAGGAACACTACCCAATTATCCCGTCCTTAGGGACCCTTTCTTTGATTGCATCCTTTTTACTCTTTTACTTCCTCTGTTTTACTTTACTTACCTTTTACCTTTTTTACGTATGCATGTTTCCTTTTGTTTATGTTTTTATTTCCAGCATGTTTCATTTCACTTAGGACCTGTTAGCAAAACCCCTTTTTTATTGTTAGTTTGACTTAAAAGAACCATTGCAATCTTGATTGTAAGCATCACACCCGATTGGATTGACACTTTATCTATGCTACAATGATGTGATAACATTTTGGATAAGGAATTGTTGACAAAAAAATACTTGTTATCAATTTCGCGTCGTTTCCGATTGGGTGTTTGTTTGCTACATTCTGGATTTTGGATCTCTTGAGATCAAGTTTCTTTTTACTACCATACTCACCTTATTTTCCTTTGTTTCCTTTCTTTTCTGGTACTTAGACCGTTGTGTATGAACCTGAGAAGCAAATGACCAACATACTTAATTCCCATCGTTGAAGATATTAGAGCCCTTGAACGAGAATACTCTCGCGCGAGACGTGAACAAGAACGTGTGGAACACTTAAGATGGTTAGACTTACAATTGGAAGACAATACTGAACGTGATAACCAACAAAACTATTGTTGCTGGTGACAACCCGAACACTCACATCCAGCGTCATGGGATCAACCCACCTGGTGTTCAGAACAACAACTTAGAGATTAAGCACAGCTTGATAGCAATGGTGCAGGGGAACAAGTTCCATGGTCTGGCTATGGAGGATCCACTCGATCACCTCAACGAGTTTGATCGCTTTTGCAGCCTCACGAAGATCAATGGTGTGATTGAGGATGCTTTTAAGCTACGTCTCTTCCCATTCGATTTGGGAGAGAAAGCGCATCAATGGGAGAAGTCTCTTCCCAGGAACTATATCACCACCTGGGATGTTTGCAAGAAGGATTTTCTTGCCAAGTTCTTCTCCACCTCTCGCACAGCAAGACTGAGGAATGATATCTCTGGTTTCACACATCGATACCTTCTCTGAATCATGGGAACGCTTCAAGAACTACACTATGCAGTGCCCCCATCATAGTTTCAGCAAATCATCACTCCTCAGCACACTCTATCATGGTGCTCTACCAAAGATAAGGATGTTGCTTGACACTGCAAGCAATGGCAACTTCCTCAACAAGAGTGTTGATGAAGGATGAGAGATTGTGGAAAACCTTGCTCAATCTGATGGGATATACAGTGAAGAATATGACCGAGTACCTCGAGGTGGTTTTGATACAGATGACAACACAAAGAAGAAAATCAAAGCTCTGAATGAGAAATTGGACGTGATACTCTTGGGTCAACAACATCAAGTACACTTCATCACTGATGAAGAACATCTTCAGATTCAAGTTGGGGATGTTAACCAGCATGAACAGATCAGCTATGTGCAGAAACAAGGTGGCTATAACAAAGGGTTCATCAACTACTCCAACAACCCTGGTATTTCTTACTGAAGAAAAAACATCGCTAACCCATAGGACCAAGTGTATCCACTGCAACCACAGAAGAACATTCAACCATTCATCAACTACAATCCGAACCGTGGTTTCTTCCCAAAGCAACACCAGAAAAATGATCTTCAGCAACCACAACAACAACTCGTTGGTGCACCTCCTGGTTTTACATATAACCAACCTCAAGCTTAACCATCTAACATCGAAGCTATGTTACAACAACTTCTTCAAGGTCAAGCCAATAGTGCCATGGAGACATCAAAGAAATTTGGTGAAATTCAACACAAGATGGATTCTTCATTCAACGCCATCTATGCGAAGCTTGAAACTCTCAACTCTAGGGTCACTACTCTCGAAGGCAAGATAGCATCCACTTCTTCTTCTACAATCGGTCAACTTCCAGGAAAGTCTGTGCAAAACCCGAAGGAGTATCTCATGTTAATGTCATCTATCTCGGGAATACCACTGACATTCCTCCTCCAATTTCCAATACTGTTTGCACTGAAGAAAATGTTATTCAAGTTGGGGGGATTTGAGTTCAAACGTAGTTGCAACTATGGATTATGAAGAACCTGTTCATATTGATAAGTTATCTACTTCAAAGGGGAATGCAACGCCTTACGATCCACCACCTTATGTTCCAAGATTGCCATTCTCATCACGTTTCAAGAAAGATATCATGGCGAAATACCCAGACATCTCTGAGAAACATATGAAAGAAGAGATAGCTCAAGAAGTGTCAGAACCTATTGTCGAGTGCAACGCTTTGATAACGAAGAATCAAGAGGATCCCGGTTCGTTTACTTTGCCATAATCATTAGGACCCCTAACCTTCAACGAATGCCTCTGTGATTTAGGAGCATCCATCAACCTAATGCCTTTATCCAATGCCAAGAAGCTGAGATTCGACAAGTTCAAAGCTTCCAATATAACTTTGTTGTTGGCAGATAGATCAATTAGGTATCCTATCGGCATCCTGGAAAACTTACCTATCAAGATCAAGGATGTAAAAGTACCCACAGACTTTGTGGTATTGGAAAAGGATGAAGAACCAAAGGACCCATTGATCTTTGGAAGACCATTCCTAGCAACAATTAGAGCTGTAATCAACGTCAAGAAAGATCACATCAAGTTAAACGTAGGAAGAGGTCCAAAGATGATTTTAACATAGGAGCAAAACTAAGAAGCTTACAATCCAAGGGCAACTATTCTCAATCAAGGAAAAGAATGAGAACAACGATGATGATGGGTACTCAAGCAGGGATTCAGCTAAAGATGAATTGGGGAAGGATCCAACACAATTTCCAATGCACCATGAAGCATTTAAACTTATCAAGGAACCATATGAAGGGAAGCCTACGGAGTTAGAGGAAATCAGAACATTGGTGATGTCAACTGCTGAGAACAATCTGAAGGGTCCAGGAAAAGGAAGTCATGAGTTCAAACCTCAACCTGAACGTGTACCACCTCAAAAACCACCTTCAGATACTCCCAATTCTAAAAAAATGTTTTGAGCCTCATACCCGAACAATGGAAATCAGAAATGGAGACCAAGTGTTTCTAGTCAACACAAGGTTCATGTACTATCTGGGGAATGTGGATCCACAATGCTCCAGGAACTTCATGATCAAAGAAATCCTGTCTGGTGAAGACATCATACTTGATATAAAAGTTGATGAAGAGTCGAAGCTAAACTACAAAATCGATCAGCACGGTGATGATAGAGTCGTCTAAGAAAATACCTCGGTTCTCCTTGGGGATCCGTCTCAGGGTCATTAATCTTAGAAACAGGAAGTCAAGCTTGGTGACTTTAAACAAGCTCACTTGGGAGGAAATCTCATGTTTATCTTTGTATATATTCAATTTCAATGTTTTTTTATTTCAGTACTTCGTTTAATGCATTTTAGTTTTCATCTAGTTTTGGTGTCTTAGGTACTTAGGGGATAAGTTTCGGGCATCTTGCACTAAGGTGAAAAGAGAATTGGATAAGTTCGAGATTTCGACCAAGCTGGATCAACGAGTTTTAAAATGATCGAGCCATTCTCAAGGCTTGATCGCGCCACGATCACAGATCAAGCCACCGCATTATTGTGTGATTGAGCCTCATTGCAAACAACCACCAAACCGCAACAACATTATGATCGAGCCATTTTGCAAGCACCATCGAGCCGAACCTTCTCATCGAACCTAAAAAACTTCAACTCAAGCTACACTCCACACTTAACTTCAAACTTGTCTCCCCACTTGTCCACTACTCACCTCATGCCAAAGAAGCGTCCTCTCACCTTTCCAAGATTCCCCAACAAAACTCTTACACCTCCATCACTCCCATGTCCCCTCTTTAATCCTCCTTCACATACCAACACTTTAAAATCCATCCACATGCTTCAACAACACATCCACTCCTCTCTACCACACACTTATTTCGACCAAGGAGCTTATATAAGGGATTCCCTCACCTCTTAACTCCTCATCACTCTAAACACTTCCAACTACTCATTCATGTTTACCATTTCATGATCGCTTGGAGTTTTTCCAAAATCCTCCTGAGTAAAGACTCGCCCAAATCGGTTTCAGTCCTTTAATTCTTGAAATTTTCTAAAATTTGAGACAGTTTTCAATCACAAGCTATTCGGTTTGCTCGTACTTAACTTGAAATCATGGATTTCTGAAACTTTGGGTTCCTAAATCTTCTAATGCACAAACTTGATTTCTCTAATCATTTTTTGAATTTTGGCTCTAATTATTTGTTTCTGAACTTGATCTTGATCATCTCAGGTGCAATGTCGTACGGAGGAATGCCTAGAAGCTCACACGAACCATCGGTTGAAGAAATTTATGGGAGGTTGATGCAATTAGACTTCACAAGATCAAGGTTTCCAGATACAGAAACTCTGAGCACCATTGGTATCCTGGAGGAAGTCCAAGATATACTGGAGAATATGAGGATATCCAGCGTTCTCACCATGAATCATGAAGCCTACCAGAAGCCGACTTGCATGTTCTTGGCTTCTCTGGAAGTTACCTATTACTATTAAGCTGAAGTTGATAGAACTGTTGGAGGTTTTATAAATTTTAAGGACTTGGATGGCAAAACCAACAAGTTCACTTTCGGCCAACTATGGGGCATCTACGGCTTAACTGCATGAAGTATCAACCAAACAGATTCGAAAATGTCCCAGAGGAGGTAGAGTTAGTTTGGGATGAAATAGCAGCCACCGACTTTGATCCCGGACGGACCAAAAGCTCGAGCTTCTGCCTCCCGACGATCATATATATGCAACAAGTCTTAGCTAATTCGTTCTACTATAGAAAAGACACCAACATCATACTGGCTAAAGAGATGAACTACCTGCGCCTGGGTCTCCATGAACACGTCTGCAACTCTTTGCAGAATGATAACCTATTTCCCCATGCTTTTGAGCTAAGACCTTGCCCCCTCAAGTTATTCTTGGAGCAACTGTTGACGTTCAAGAACCCCAACTGAGGCACAAGAGGAAGGATGATAGTCGAATTAAGCATTGGAGGGTGGATAACACCTATTTTTAAGTATACTCAAGGACCACTTGGGTGGAAGTTGTTTGCCATCAAAACTAATGGACATGAACTACTTGACGGAAACACGGTTCATAGTAGGGAACTTAAACTCCAAATTTTGCTATCTGTTCCAGCTGACGTTCCTCACCAAGGGAATCTTCCTACTCCCAAACTGCATATGGACTACTTTTGATAGAGCTGAGAATCTCGAGTTCTACCATGACATTTACAACTTAAGGGGGATCATCTCAACAATGACACCTATGGGATCTTGTGTGTACACCCTTTCGACCCTCTATCGAGATGATCACTCGCCCAACTGGTAGTAAAATGTCGTTCCATATGCATTAGCTTCTATTTCCTCTATTCATGCTTGCTCTTTAAGTGTGTTTATGCTTTTCACTCTTGTCCAACCCATGAGTCCATTTTCAGATTTGGGTTACACAGAGACTGTGTAATTCAGGTTTGGGGGGTGGATCTAGGGGACTATCACTAATGAAGTTTCTCTGTTTGTTCCTTTGTCTCCATCTTTTCATACCATTTACATAGCATCTAAAGCATAGAAAAATCATAAAAATTTGAAATTTTTTTGAAAATTGTCTTTCAGAAACAGAGTGTTCAATAGCTGCATCTGGGATGTTAGATTCATAGTTTTGTCATTTTCATCTGCATATGGAACTAGGAAGATAGTAACCTTGTAAGTATGCTATTTTCTAAGAAAATGTAAATGCCCTGGTTATTAGTTGTCTAATGTATCTTGAACTAGTCTGAAGGAAAACTGCACCTTGCTTGGAATGTGAACTTGCATGATCATTTATCTCCTGAAGCATGTTGTGATTTGAAGTTTGCTCCTATCTATTAGAACTTGAATTTGAATGTATAATTATCATGTTTGTGTGTTGAATATGAACTCATGGAAATATATACATATTTGGGTTATCTTCTACCATTTACCACTCTTGTTAACCCAAGTAAAATTCCCACCCTTGAACCTTGCCTTCTTTCAAGCCCTAAATTTACTACTAAGTGGCGGGTCTTTTATGGAATGATCTTGGTAGAATGTGTTATGTTCGAACTGACAGGAATAGGGTCTCATGTAGTTCAAGTCCATGATTTTTGGACTAGATAGGACTAGGTGATATTGAATTTTGGATGTTGACTTGGGTGGAAATGAATGAATGGGTATTGGTAGCTGGTAAAAGGAAGGGTAAAGTAAGAACCTTAGGGGAGGAATGGAAAAAGAAACAGAATATGCTAGTAGAAAATTTTGGGAAACAATGGTATGAAAAAGAAGTATGGCTAGTGCAGATTAAGAAAAGTATATGACAATGAACTGAAAAGGGTAAAACCCAGAAAGACAGTGTGAATAAAAAAGGTCAAAAGCCATATAAGCATCTAAGTAAGAAAGTTCCTAAAACCACTAGCAATCATTTAAGAAAGAAACCTCTCCTACGTGTAGCTAAAGAAAAGATGAAGAAGGGAAAAAATGTGAATATGTAAGATCACTTCAAGTTTTAAAAGGGTAGATTTAGGACCTTCTACGGGGTAGAATCAGGAAACTTATGTTTCATTAGCATTGGGTAGATGAAGTTGTACTTTTATATGCATCGAAGTGTTCCTACCTTTAGCCTTCTGCTAAAGCTCATTCCCTTTTGAGAGAACCCTTATTCTGAATCATTAACCATTGCATGAAGGGGTCATCTTTAATCCTTAACCTGTCCTTTGACCAAATGAGTTCATTGAACGCACATGACTTGATCCATGGTTCCTGATTAATGAATGTTAAAGGGGCAAACAAATTTGAATGCATTGTGGAAGTTGGAATTGGTTTGTGATGAACTGCAATGAGTATGGCTAAGGTTTTTAAGTAGGACAAGCTTAGGACTGCATTCTAGAACTAGTAACCAAGACATTTATATTACCTGTGTTAGCAACATATTTTGGTTATGAGTTCCCACTTTCAAACCTCTCACCCAGACTTCTGAATTACTTGCTTGAGGGCAAGCAAAGATTTAGTTTGGGGGAGTTGATGTCTCTGTATTTTCATGATTTTTAGAAGTCATTTAACATCAATTTTTAGGTCTTTAGCTGTTCATATGTCGCATTTATAGATGTTATTGAAAATTTTGTGATTTTTAGGGATTTTTGCATTAGCATTTGCATATACATGCATTTTGGAGATTTTTCACGAATTTCAGGAGTTTCCAGGACGATTTGTGAGAATTTAGAATAGGAACATAAAATGCGTGAAACGGAACCAGCTCAAGCGCAGTTCAAGACATGACTCAGTCCAACCATCGAGCCAAGCTAACTTTGGCTCGATCCAGCATAAAGGCCTGGCTCGATCATGCATATTTGGCACCTCGGCCCTTTGGCTCGAGATCCTTCACCCGGCTCGACCTCTCTCTCTCTCGACCACCTCGATCTCATCTCCTCTGTGCCTTGATTGCTCCTTCAGTCCGGCTTGACCATAAACCAAGTCCGGCTCGATCCCTCGATCGAGCCCTTCTCTCCACATTGGCCCGTTTTGGCTTGATCTCTCCCGACCACCTCGACCTCGGCTCAAACCCACCGCTCGATCCTATGATCGAGCCACCTTTATGCCGGCTTGATCCGACGATCGAGCCAAACCGAATCTCATCTCGGCCAAGTCCTCTACCTACTTTGGCCACCTTGATCATTCTCTGCACAATTTTCTACATGGCTCGATCTCATGCGTTCTCAAACTCGAGCCCAGGCATGCTTCGACCCGACCAACTCGAATTAGGATGGACTTGGCCGAGAATAAAGCATCATTTTCGAATAATAAGTCATGCACAACGGGCCCTTGTTGACGGATTCACATACCCTTAAGCCTATTACATGAAGCTTCATGGGTCATAAGATAACTCAATATTTTTGCACAAAGAATAAAAAATATATGGGGATAAAGGATCGCCCTGGAGATTGAATGTTTCCAAGAGGAATGTCATTGATGAGAACTGAATAGGCGACAGAAGTAATGCAATGCATAACCCAAGTAATCCATTGTTATGAGAATCCCATAGTAACTATTGTTTCTCTGATAAAATCCTATTGAAGCCTATCATAGGCTTAAGAGATGTATGTTTTACAACTATGTAGGAATTTTACCATCTTTTCCTTTTGAATAAGTAATGAATAAGTTCATGCGCTATAATGACATTGGTTGTAATATGTCAACTTGGAACAAATGCCGAACGAGTTTCACTGATTAGCAGAGGTGGAACTTGTTTAAGACGATTAACCAAAGTCGTAGAAATGATTTTGTATCCGGCATTACATAAAGCTATTGGTCGGAATTCTGATATGGAGTCAGGGTTTTGCACCTTCGCAATGAGAGACAAATTTGCATAATTTACACTCGGCTCCAGTTGTCCCAATTCAATGAAATGCTTAACTTAAGTAATTATGTCACGCTTAGAATGGTCCTACAACTGTTGATAGAATTGTGCATTAAAGCCATCTGGTCCTCGCAATTTAGTCTCACCACTACTGAAAATTGCTTCCTTAATTTTAATCTCTGTGACTTTGGTAGTGAGAAGCTAGTTCAAATCCATAATAATTCGTGCTGGAAAATAACGAAAGACTCGGCTAAAATTTGGATTGAAGGCAAAATTCTAAGTGAAAAAGATTGGAGTGGGACTGAGCAACACTTTCAATAGCAATATCCCATAAACCTGATTACCATTTGCATCTTTGATAGTAAGTAATTGGTTTTTTTGCTTTTCGAATCTTGGCAGAAGCATAGAAGAACTTTATATTTCTGTCACTACATCGCAACCAAGTATCCAACTATTTGTTTTCCAATATTGAGCTTTTTGTAGCTCATATATAATAGTGTTTATCTCTATTGTCGATGACCCCGAAATGATAGTATACTCAAGATGAAACTATAGCCAATGAATGAGTAACTTAGAGTTGGTATTTGTGTTTCGTCTCCAATCTTTAAATGTTGTCTTACTCAACATGAGTTTCTCATATAGATTCAAAGGAGGTAATCTTTGATTGTACCATTTACTTACTATTGCATCATGAAAACCATTCATCAAAAACAATTAGCCATCATAGCGAAAATAGTGTCTACAAATACCAAAAGACGAAGAGAAAGTTGTGAATCGTGGTCTATGATCAAATCCCTCATAGGGTAGAAAATTTGTTAGTGCATAAGGGAACTCGGCAAACCAGTGACAAGTAGCCATACTCCTATCCAAACAACATGTAACAAGATGGTTCCTTCTTCTTCATGTCCAAGAAATCTATCTCTTGTAAAGTTCAAATCAGTGAAGTCACAAACAGTTCTCGTTGTACGAAAACTATTGAACGAGACTCCAAATCTTAATCGACCCTCCAATTTCTCATCGATGACAATTTAATTAAAATCTCCCTGAGCTAACCACTAAAAGTCACGGGTAGTAGAGATGCATTGTAATCTTTCCCCTGAATGATTTATTGGGAGGAATCATGATGACAATAGATGTAAAACAATTAGAAAGTTCTTCCATTAATAGATGCTTTATAATCAAGCATATTAGTATGAAAAACATAATAGAGACAGTAACCGAAGACTTCCAAAACAAAGTTAAACCACAACTTAGACCCCGAGGGGGAACTGTTAAACAATTAATATAACTAAAGAGACTCCTAAATTCTGAATGAAAGGATCTTGTTGTTTATTTTCCATTAGGTATATCATGTCTACAAAATACCACCTCCGTATTTTCTTAAGGCGTCAAATTGTCAGTGTATTTTCCAATTATTGACAGTTTCAAATGAATGTACTCATGGTTACTACAGTGCTTTCAGACCCACCGCACCTCTGTTCAAGTCACCAGTATCAGAAGATGAAGAACCAGCATCTTGTGAGCGATTGTATAGCTGTTGAGAATGGTCAAATTCCAAAATGCTCTCAATGAATTTACGTTTTATTTTTGCACGTGATGCATCTTTATCTATTTCAGCATAAGTTTAGTAAAAGTCCATGAGTTTGCTTTCATGATCATCATCAAAGGATCCAAATGAGCGAAATGAGAGTGGTGGAGCCACAATCGACCTTGGTTGTTGTAAAATAAAACTTGGTAATATAGCAATCTATTGTGAATCATCAGGAGAAGATACAACAATGGGAATACAATCCATGCTCTTTAAAGGTGTGCCTGCATCGCCTAGGTCTTGAGCAACAATTTCATCCATAGGGATATTTACCAACTGCTGCACCGGGCATCGCTCAACAAGAGGCAAAGTAGGGAGAACAGCATGATCTTATATAGCCACAATTATCTATTAATGTTCCTACTGCTGGTCTCCATCCTCATCTCTTCAATCATCCCCTTAATGATGAGGATCATTATTGTGATTGAAAAAAACCTGCGTCATTAGTCATAAGCCCACAAATATCACAAAAACCCCTGAGCCACTCAAACTGAAAACTCAATAAGGTATTAACACCAGCCTCAAACTGGAAATTTCGTTGAAACAAGAGTTAAAGATTAACATTCCAGTTAATTTTCACATGGGCATACTCTAATCGGACAGCAGCCACAAGATCGAAATCAACGTCCAAAAGGGCACCAAAGATTTCACCAATGTGGCGGATGATGTCACCGGTGAGGTAGTGCAAAAGAATGTTGCGAATCTGCCCCTAGAAAGGAATAAAATCCAGAAGCTGAAGATTAAAATATAATGTCCACCGAGTCATAGTGAGCATTCGACTAAAGAAGGTTCAGGTGTAAAGAACAGAGCAGAACCTCTGTCTGAGAAAGAGTCTTCTCTTCTCGGGCCTGCTCCAAAATCACTCAGGCCCATCAACCAGAATCAGCCCCTGAAGCCCAAGCGACCTTCACCTTCTTCAACAACCTGCAAACAAACAAAAACAGAGAATAACGTTAGAGAAAACATAAATTCAAAACCTGCAACAAAAGGACTACACAACTGTCCAATTTCACTAAAGAACAGATATCAATCATTGACTGAGGAATGAGAAATCAACAGTTGGATTCGGGCAAACAATATTATTGTCTCTGTTTTGTTATTAAAGGAAATCGAATGTAATGAAATTTGTGTACAATGAATCAATAAAATTCAGTTTACAAAACCTCTCTTTTCTATTCTATGTTCTTGCTTTCATGGTATCAGAACCATGGAAGCTCAACTCTATCCCTCTCTCAACATTTCTAATTGCGTCACAGTAAAAATTACAGAGAGAAACTTCATTCTCTGGAAGAATCAATTTGAAACTTTCTTAGGTGGCCAAGGACTTCTGGGTTTTGTTGATGGCTCTTATCAAAGACCAGATCCAACAATAGTGGTTCCTGGAATAGCAGGAGATGGAAATGCACCAAACCCATATCTTCTTGAATGGCTACGAGGAGACCATGTTGTCAAGGCCTGGTTGCTAGGCTCCTTCTCTGAAGACATTCAAAGTATTATGGTAAACTGCTCAACATCTCATGAAGTTTGGAGCACTCTGGCAAATCATTTCAACAGGGTTTCTTCATCAAGGCTTTTTGAACTTCAAAGAAAGTTGCAAACAACACAGAAAGGAGACAAAACTATGACTGACTATCTCAAGGAGCTAAAGGGTCTGTGTGACCAACTGTCTTCTATAGGAAGCCCTATTCCAGAAAAGATGAAGATCTTTGCTGCTCTACATGGTCTTGGCAGGGAGTATGAACCTATCAAGACCACCATTGAAAACTCCATGGACACTCAACCATTTGCCACTTTTGAAGATGTCATCCCATGGCTGACAAACTATGATAACCGTATTCAAGCATATTCTGTTGAAGCAGTATCTCCTCATCTGGCTTTCAACACCATCAGATCTGGAAGTCAGTCCTCATACTATGGCAACAGAGGTAGAGGTTTCAATAGATAAACCTTCAGAGGCAGAGGCTATTCCACAAGAGGAATGGGTTTTCCCAAGAAGATGTATTCTTCTAGCTCCTCTACTGGCTCTGTTAACTCCTATGGTGATGAGAACAGACCTTCCTGTCAGATCTGTGGTAAGACAGGTCATAGTGCACTCAAATGCTGGCACAGGTTTGACTATGCTTACCAGGTTGAAGATGTACCAGCAGTAATGGCAGCCTTAAGAATAACTGATGTGACTGCTCATGTCACCAACTCACACCACAATCTTCAACACTCACAGCCCTATCATGGAACTGATGCTGTGATGGTGGGCAATGGTGACTTTCTACCAATAACCCATACTGGATCTACTCCTTTGCCTTCGTCTTCAAGTAAATTGCAACTGCTTGATGTTTTAGTGTGTCCTGACATTGTTAAATCCTTGCTTTCAGTGTCCAAGATAACAAGAGATTACCCCTATGCTTTTGAATTTGACTGTGATGGTTTAATAATAAAGGACAAGGCAACTCAGAAGCTGCTAAGTCTGGGCAGAAGTCTTGAAGGACTTTATAAACTTGAAGATGCTCCAACTCAAGTTCACTTTTCTTCAAGACAACACAATGTTAGTGAAGACATCTGGCACAAAAGGTTGGGTCATCCTCATGCTCAAGTCCTACAACAACTATCTACCAATAAACTCATCTCTGTTAGCAAGACTTCAACCATCATGTGTGAAGCTTGTAGATTGGGAAAGAGTAGCAAATTACCTTTCTTTCCTTATGTTTTTACTGCTTCGAAGCCCCTAGAGAGGATTCATTGTGATCTCTGGGGGCCAGCACCTATTATATCTATGCAAGGCCTTAAATTCTATGTAGTATTTTTTGATCAATGGTCAAAGTTTTGCTGGTTCTACCCTCTGAAATCAAAGTCAGATTTCTTTCCTACCTTCTGCATGTTTCAAACCCTTGTGGAAAACCAGTTGAACACAAAAATTAAAATCTTTCAGTGTGATGGAGGGGGAGAGTTCACTTGTACTAAGTTCCTCACTCATCTATCTCTTAGTGGAATTAAGAAACATATTTCATGCCTATACATCCCTCAACAGAATGGGTTATCTGAAAGAAAAAATAGGCACATCACAGAGTTGGGGCTCTCCATGATGTTTGACAGCTATATGCCTCAAAGGTATTGGGTAGAGGCATTCTTTACTACCAACTTTCTAATCAACATTCTGCCTACCTCTACTTTGGAAGATCAGATTAGTCCTTATCAGTTCGTTGAATGCACTTGCTATCCTACTCTTAGGGATTACACAGCTCATAAGTTTGAGCCAAGTTCCTTGCCGTGTGTGTTCCTAGGTTACAATGACAAGTACAAAGGCTATAGATGCCTATACCCACCTACTGGGAGAGTGTACATTAGCTGTCATGTATTGTTTGATGAAAGTTCTTTTCCTTTTGCAGGAAAATACAAGTCTCACCATCCTGAACAACACACTACCATTCTAGATGCCTGGCAAAACAATTTCTATACTCCTGATCCACAGAATACATCTGCACCACTAGTTGCAGAGCCTCCTTTTCAACCTAATCTCATATAGAAACCAGTTCCTCTTGCTGTAGTTCCACTAGAAGCTCCTTCCCATGTTCCAGATTCGCAGAACTCACCATTCTTTCACTCAGAATCCTCTCTTCAAGATGAAGCCACTCCTCTAGAAAGTCTTGTGAATGAGTTTACTACTGCAGATGAAGGGGAGAGTCATGTGCGTACTTCAGGCACTGATCCTATTTCTACTGGCGACAGCTCTTCCTCTTCTACTGTCAGGACAGTCAACTCAGACTCATCTCCACAATCTTCTCCAGTTCAACAAGTCAATCACCCCATGGTTACAAGGCTGAAAGATGGTATTCGAAAACCTAATCCTAAGTACACACTACTCACACAAAAAGCATCCTATCCAAAACCTAAGATAGTAACTATAGCCTTGAAGGATCAAGGCTGGAAACAGGCAATGCAAGAAGAACTTACAAATTGCAGAGACACAAATACTTGGTCTCTTGTTCCATTTGAGCCAACTATGAATGTTTTAGGCTGCAAATGGGTATTTAGAACTATGTTAAAAGCTGATGGAAGTGTAGACAAGTTAAAAGCCAGACTAGTGGCTAAAGGTTATCATCAAGAAGAAGGCATATATTATTTTGAGAAATTTAGTCTAGTGGTTAGAACTGCAACTATTAGACTAGTTCTACATACAGCTACTATCATGCATTGGGAAATAAAACAACTTGATGTTAAAAATGCATTTCTACATGGCAATTTATCAGAAACAGTCTACGTGAAACAACGTACTAGTTTTATTGACAAGTCTAGGCCTAATCATGTTTGCAAGCTTCATAAATCACTCTATGCACTTAAACAGGCACCTAGAGCTTGGTTTGATAAGTTTAGCAACTATCTACTGGAATTTGGTTTTGTCTATAGTAAAAGAGACCCATCTCTTTTCATCTACATTCAAAACTCTGATGTTATCATGCTTCTACTTTATGTAGATGACGTGGTTCTAACTGGAAATAACAATGTATTGATTTCCAATCTACTGAATGCAATGCATAGAGAAGTCAAGATGAAAGACATAGGAAGACTACACTACTTTCTCAGAATCCGAGCTCAATTTCATTCTAATGGTCTATTTCTATCACAAATGAAATATGTGGAAGACTTACTGGTTGTAGCTGGGATGCAGAACTGTGCACCTATTGATACTCCCCTGCCTCTATAGCTCAACAAAGTCCCAGCTCAGTATGATCCTTTCTCAAACCCCACCTATTTTCGTTGCCTTGCTGGTAAGCTCCAGTATTTGACCTAGACAAGGCCAGACATCCAATACGCAGTCAATTATGTCTGTCAGAAAATGCATCGGCTTTCAGTATCAGAATTTTTTCTACTCAAACGCATTCTAAGATATCTCAAAGGAACATGTCAAATGGGAATATCTTTTAATAAAGATACAGACTTTACCTTAAGGGCCTATAGTGACTCAGACTGGGCTGGTTGTCCAATGACCAGAAGATCCACAAGAGGTTTCTGCACCTTCTTAGGCTCCAACATCATCTCCTGGTCCTCCAGAAAGCATCCAACTGTCTCTAAAAGCTCCACAGAAGCATAGTACATAACATTACCAAAAACTTCTTCAGAAATAACCTGGTTAAACTACTTGATGAAAGAATTGGGCATACCTCAGACCAAAATTCCTGAGCTCTACTGTGATAACCAATCATCCGTGTATCCCACAGCTAACCCAGCTCTACACAACCGCACCAAACACTTCGACACCGACTTTCATTATGTCCGGGAACGCGTAGCCTTTGGTGCTCTGATTGTTAATCACATCCCGAATCAGCTTCAGATAGCTGATATCTTCACAAAGTCTCTTACAATTACTCCATTTTGCTCACTGCAATACAAACTGGGAGTGGATCATCCTCCAGCTTCACCCACTCCAAGTTTGAAGGGGAGTGTAAAGAACAGAGCAGAACCTCTGTCTGAGAAAGAGTCTTCTCTTCTCGGGCCTGCTCCAAAATCACTCAGGCCCATCAACCAGAATCAGCCCCTGAAGCCCAAGCGACCTTCACCTTCTCCAACAACCTGCAAACAAACAAAAATAGAGAATAACGTTAGAGAAAACAGAAATTCAAAACCTGCAACAAAAGGACTACACAGCTGTCCAGTTTCACTAAAGAACAAATTCCAATCATTGACTGAGGAATGAGAAATCAACAGATGGATTAGGGCAAACAATATTATTGTCTTTGTTTTGTTATAAAAGGAAATCAAATGTAATGAAACTTGTGTGCAATGAATCAATAAAATTCAGTTTGCAAAACCTCTCTTTTCTATTCTCTGTTCTTGCTTTCATCAGGGACCATGACGAAGAGTAGATTTAAGAGAATCAGCATTTTGGAAGATAAACTGGAAATTAGAGCCTTCTACAATACGACGATGGACTACTCCAGCATGTCCCCACATCTTCTGGAGATTGGCAATGATAGAACAAAGATTTTTCCGGTGAGACATTAAAGGCCGACCAATCAACATGTAACGTTTTGTGGAAATGTCTTGTTAAACCGCCGCAATGGAAAGAGAAACAGGAACATCTTCACTACCCAGAGTAAGATCCTGAACACCTCGACGACTTTGATCGGCCATGATAGAAGAAATCTTGAACTGATATGGAGTAATGTGAAAAAAAAACCAGAGCCATATCGAGAAAGATTTATATAAGATTACAACATTGTGTAACTGTCTCCAATATGCATCACGTCCCAAAATGATCGGGATCGTGGAAACTACCACACAATATGTGATTACAATGCTGGAAAGATGAATAATCCATGTCGAAATCGTAAACTGACATCGGTAAAATAATTGCCATTGTAACTGCCATCTTGTTCATCGATTTCTTAAGTTTTTAACTCCTAAAAAAACAAACTAGCGTGGACAAATCTGTGTCACCTAAATAAAGTGATTTGGTTTAGATTTGGATAATCACATACATCACAACATTGATATAATATTATGAATAAATCTGTTATGATTTATAATCATCAAAAGTTTTTTTATGAAATTGATCTGCAGACAAGCTACGATACCATAAAATACATATCAACCTTTCAACGCCTAAACCATTGCCTAAATTCTTAATTTTAAAAATATTTTTTACGTATTTAATATATGTCATTTAATACTTAAATTAACAGTGAATTACAAGAATATGCATGACTAATTGGGTATTTAAGAGTATATCCATCATAAGTGTATAATTAGATTGTTAGAATAATTAGCCAAAACTCTGCGTGGGAGATATTTCCGGGAAAAATCCCCTTTTGAGGCTAAAAAGCCAAATCAACCATCTTATGGATGGCGGAGTATATGGAATATTATTCCCTATTTTCATAGAGGAAATCGGCGAATAGTCGGATCGGGTAACTCTATCAAGGTATGGTCGGATAACTGGTTACCAGGGGATTTAGACCGACCACCTATTAGAAGGGTGCCTCTGGTAGATGAGGACTTTTCTGTGGCAGACTTGTTACTTCCTAATACTAATTCATTGAATCGCCAACTAGTGGAACAACTAATCGATCCAAGGGATGTAGCAGATGTATTAAGTATTAGAACCTCACGGGCGGTGGAGGATGGTATGTGTTGGCGTTTTACAAAATCTGGTCAATATACGGTTAAGTCAGGCTATCGGTTTTTAGTAGAGAAGGATGAGTCAATTTCACTCTTGACTCAGGAGCCATCGGTAAACTCGCTGAAGGCAAAAATTTGGGCCGTGTCTGCACCTGCCAAGCTAAAGCTGTTCCTGTGGCAAATCGTTTCAGGTGCTGTTCCTGTTTTCGACAGACTAAAAACAAGGAAAATCTCGGTTGATTCGTCATGCCCACAATGTGGTATAGCGGGTGAATCGATCAATCATGTTTTATTCACTTGTCATCCGGCTAAACAATGTTGGGCTCTTGCGAATATCAGGTTTGATCATGGAACCTCCCCTGATCTAAATCTTTTTGGTAACATACATTACCTATTGCTGAAGGCTTCTTCAGTGGATACACGAGATGATCTGTTTGCTATTTGTGTATGGCTAATTTGGTTCATATGGAAAGCGCGTAATGCGCTCGTTTATAGGGGTCAGAGACAATCTCCGCCAGAGATTGTTCAGCTGGTGCAACAAGAGTCTCAGGATTGGTTCGCGGCAAATGAACGATCACATCCTTCGGTTGGGGCAATTGGATTGACGGGGAATAATGTTTTAAACACTTCAACGATATTCTGGGACACTAGTCCAGTAGTGTGTTATATTGATGGATCATGGAAACACGGGGACCGTACATGTGGTAGTGGATGGGTTCTTCAACTTCAAGACGGCACCGTGGATATTCTGGGGATGAAGGCATACCTAAGATGTCAAACCCCGCTACATACCAAACTTCAGAGTTTACTCTGGGCAATGACGACAGTTCATTCAAAAGGAAGATATTGCGGTGTTTTCCTAACTGATTCAACCGAACTGATACAAATGGTTATGGCACCGGCAGAGTGGCCTGCATTTATTCAGAGTAGAGTTACAGGAGTTTTCCCGACTTCGAAATCACTACTCAGACTTTAAGCTACTTCATCAACATCGTGCGTTGAATGCAAGAGCAGACTTATTAGCTAAAAGGGCGCGAGATCGTAATGTTGTTTTTTCTTTTGTTGGTACCTCCTTACCTTATTGGTGTAGTGATGCATTGGATGTATTTTCTCATCGATAAATAAAGGATAAGTTCTTTCGTGAAAAAAAAAGATTGTTAGAATAATTACTCCATAATTATCTCCTTTTAACCCTCCCTCTCTCTCTCCCCCCCCCTCTCTCTCTCTTCCCTCCCCCCTCTCTCCCTCTCACCATAATTATCACCATTAAGTTGTTCGATACTAAAAGTATGTCAGGATAATCAGAACTATGTAGATAATACGGTGAATGAATGTTATTTGGCGAACACGAGATTTCAAAGTGATCATAAGAAGGTACACTTATTTATCGAGGAATTTTAATGTGACTCCGAGCTCCTAGAGTTCGATTTGATGAACCAGAGCCATTAAAACGTTCTGAATATGGATTTGACGACTTCTCTTAAACTTTCGGAGACTTAGGAGCTTCCTTTTCTTCCTGATCTATCGAATTTCTTCGATTTTGGATTTACAGTTGCGTTTCACCATTGAAGAATAAGCTCAATAACAGCTCGATTTCAGCGAAAACAACTTAATAAAGAGGAAAACAAACACAAAAGATGAAGAAAAATAAAAAAAGAAGAATCAACGATCATATATCAGATGATCGATGAAGATGAGAGAAAAGAGTCCGAAAAAGAGTTTGTTAGAGAGAGATTTAGCTCTGATACCAATATACTGATTCAACGATCATATATCAGATGATCAATGAAGATGAGAGAAAAGAATGCGGAAGAGAGTTTGTTAGAGAGAGATTTAGCTCTGATACCATTATACTGAAATAAATCTCATTCTCATTAATTAAACCAAAGATACAATTGGAAGTTTATATATAATCCTGTAAATGGCCTAACCCAGAGCCAAAAATCAATTAAACATTGGTCTCTAGAATACCAGCTCCCGATCAAATTTAAACTAAACCAGAAACTTCTATTAACAAGATAAATCTAGCGACAACGATATATTGTTGTCCATTTGTCTGTCATTGTAACTATTAACAACGACAACAATTTCTAATCGTTAGCTTTTTCAGCGACATGTCGAACTGACTGCCAAAATTAAAGTACATCAAAATAATAATATTAAAATAAATTATAAAATAAATGAAATTCAAATTATAATATTAAAATCAAATAAATTTGAAGAAATAAAATACATAAAAATAAATTCAATTCTTATATTAAATTACAAAATGAAAATTAAGAAAAGAAACTAAAATAATTTCAAATATTAAAATAAAAATATAGAAATAATTAAATTTGTTTATGTTA
>OVBE01001813.1:804-34140 GCA_900406425.1 Iberis pinnata | reverse complement strand
AGGAATGCCATAAACAGATTATGCAATTACTTCAACAGATTGTGTTAACGTATCATTAACCCAGAAAAACTCCAATCGATGGAAACAGAGTTTTTGGAAACTATGTGTCAACTAGAGCGGTTCTTCCCCCATCCCTTTTTGATATAATGTTCCACCTTCCCATACATCTATCTAAGGAGGCACGCCTGGGAGGACNCTACAGTTTCGAAGATGTATCCTTTCAAAAGGTTTGATGTACTCATTTTCTTTAATTTATATTTTTTAATGATGATTGACTACAAGTCATAAATTTTTAACACATTTTCTTCAAATTATCTTTCGTAATGATGATTAACTATCATTCATATATTTTGACTGAGTTATAGGTACACAAAAATACTAAAGGCTTACGTGAAGAATCATGCAAGGCCGGAAGGATGTATGGTTGAGGAGTATTTAGCCGGAGAATGCATTGCATTTTGTTTAGAGTTCTTGCAAAATTCAGTAGCAGTTCAAGAAGCAGTTAATCGGAACGAAGATATTGAGGATTATGGAATGGTGGTTGAAGGTAGACCACAAGGAAGGGCTGTAGTGGTCACCTTTTCTGACAAAGATAGAGATATTTCACATCGCTATGTGCTGATGAACATGTCTTCTATGGATCCTTACGTGTAGTAAGCGGTTACCCATTCTGTTAATAAGGATGTCAATTACAACTTCATAAAGCAAACTGTTTTTTATTGTCAAATCAGGATACATTTGGAAGAATTGCAAGCTACTGATGCTAAATGTGCTAGAAATGAAACGTTGTTGTGGAAGAATCATACTGAACTTTTTACAAAATGGATAAAAAAGAAGATTACATCTTAACTAGAGTTTATGTTCATTAGTTATTTTATTAGAACATGAATTGCAAATTTCGATTTGCTTCAGGTCAGCTATTGTTTTTTGATATTGATTGTTCTGAGTTACTGTCTTCATTGCCTATTGGTTCCTTCTTGGTTTATTTGATTGGAACATGATTTGTAAATTTGAAATTGCTTCAGGCCTGGTTTTGCTTATTGAAAAAACAGATATTTGTTGTTTTGATTTAGAATATTCATTTCCAATTATTGAAATGAGAGCTTGTTTCTTCTTGCTCTATCTATGTCTGATGTTTTCCCTGATTCAGATTCGGTCAGACACAACACAAACGTATTCTAAAGAGATAAAGTGGTTGGCACTTGGACCAAGAAATGTTGCTTTATCACATAACGGATTCGTCTGTAATGAGCATAGATTTCTTACATATGCGGTTAAGCGGAAGATGCAGAACAATGGAGTAACTTATGAAGCGTATAATATGTGTCGATCGAGTGCACGAGATACAAGACAAGTAGTTGATATGCTTACATATTACGGAGTTATAAAGGAGATTTTACTTCTTGACTACTTCATGTTCAAAGTACCATTGTTTAGATGAAATTGGGCAAACAAAGGTAATTGTGTGAAGGAAGAAGATGGTTTCACTCTTGTGAACCTACATATGAACCAAGCAGCATATTTGAAAGATCCATTCATTTTTCCTACTCAAGAAAAACAAATTTTCTACTCTAGGAAGATGATTCTTCAAATTGGTATGTTGTAATGAGAGCACCACCTAGAAACAGTGGAGGATTTAGTTGGCGCACCATTGCCTATCCAAGAAATAGAAGATGGAAAAAGTGATGAAGATGTTGATGATGGTAGTATATATATTAGGAATGATTGTGAAGGGTTATTGGTAGTAGATTGAAATAGTCTTGGTTATGTTTGATAGGTTTTATGGTTTTTATTATGAAAGTGCTACTCTTTTTTGTAAACATGGAGATGTTTTATGGATATAATAAAATAAATAAATGTTTATTTTATTTTTATTTGACAAACAATTCAAAAATATATTATAACTACAACACAATAATAGCACAAATAGTTTTCTATCTTTGTAAAATAAACTGCTATATATGCAATCCAATTATAATAAAAATCCAATGCTATTGAATATATAAAACTAAAGCTATTATTAAAAACCTTTAATAGCAAATATACGACGCTATTATAAAAATAAAAAATTGCATCTTCAACTACGCTATCGTAATTTTAATAATTATAGCATAAATTAAATCCGCTATCTAAAGTGTCCGACCTATAATGACGGGCGCTGTCAGAGCGTTTAATTATCCGATATGCAATCCTACGATAGCGTTTTTCGACCACTAAAAAAACACATATTTCTTGCAGTGAGTCTAAACATAATTCTAATATATTGATGAAAACAAAAGAGCTTATTGAAATACAAAATATACAACAAAAGATTTGGGCATGTTTCAGAAAAGAAATAGGCTTCCAGATAATATGAGAAAAGGTCAAATCAAATCCCAACAATGAGCAGTATGCCCTAGTTCGCCAAGCTCCATCAACCAAGTCGATCCTTCTCCAAAAAGCCGGATCATCCACCAGTCTATACCGATAGCGGCGACAAAGGAATACCCACACAGCCATAAAGAACACTGCCAATGACGAGCTGACCACCAAAACTCCACCCTTTGCCGAGTCAAAATCGTCCACCGACACACCCATCGCAGCCACCATAACCAAAGAACTCCAAATGAAACATGCTCCCTTGGACTCCCTACCCGCATACAACAAAATGGTTGAAAACAATACCACCAACTAGACCTGCAAAAAATATAGAAATGAAAGACCGAGGCGGGTTAACAAGTGGTGGATCGGTGTTGAAGAGGAGACATGCAAGCAGAGGAGTCATTGGCCATGGATACAACAAGAGAGAAAAACGTCGTCGGATTCTAACTTTCCTAAGGGGATAGATCTGAGAAAAAGAAATGAAAAAAGAAAATAGAAGAGGAAAGGGGCCGCTTAATGTCGGAGGTGATGTCGGACGCTAGTTGTAGATGGAAAAATCAAACGGCAAAGAGAGAGAATTATTTAGTAAATTCTAAACCATAAACTCTATATAGTGAACCAAATTTCAAAAATGTAAATTCTAAACCACTTAAGATTCACTTTTTATGTTTGTGGTATTTTTAGAAAATAATAATTTAAGAATATTTTTGGGAGTGGGTGGTATTTTTGAGATTTGAACATCTTTTATTGGTATTTGAAGGAATTCCTCTTAATACATTATATAAAAATAATATGTTTTTTTTACTATAATTAAAAACCCTTAAAATTATCTTATTTCTTTAACATTAATGTTATTGGTTTATCATTGAAAAGCCAGACTCATTTTTAAGCTAAACACTCATAAAAAAAATTAAGATCCAAATAATCGAATGACTTAACCGATTTAACGAATTTATGGGCATCTTTCTCGAAACTCGTAACCTGACCCAAATCCGATTCGAAAAACCCAAACCAAACCCGACTCAAAAATCTCAATTACCTGAATGTATCTTAGACTAATATTTTCCGGGTACCGAAATAATGCATTAAACTAGAAAATATACTTTCCAACTTAAACTTGTATGCAGATTATAGGGTTTAAGTTAGAGAAAAGTTGGTCGATTCAACTTCTTTTATAAAATCTAATAGCCATTTTTTTTGTTCTTTTAAATGTTTTTGTGTTATTATTTGGAACATAAAATAGTTTGTGATGGGAGAAAGCCAAAAATGATATTAACATTTAATGAATTTTAGGTACTTTTATTAATTTTGGGTAATTTTATAGATTTAAGATAATTTAATTAATTTCGGATACATACAAATCTTCGTTATCCAAATATATTGAGATACAAAATTTTTTGGATATAAATCGATTTTCATAGAGTTGACTAGACCATAACCGACCTGAATCTGAACCTCACATGACTATATGGATAGTACACTTCTATACCTGAAAAATCTGAACCTGAAAATTTTGACCCGAACCCATAGTGAAAACCCGAATGCCCACCCATGTAACGAATGTATTTTGCAAAAATCTGCCTAATAATTACAAGTTTGCCACTGGGCTTCATTACTTGAGCTGGACCCAAATATAGTTTCACACATGACACGAGACTCGTCTCCAATCTCGTTTTTTGATGTTTCAGCTTTTCCGATGCATTTGAGACATCTCCTCTTATATCATTTTCCAAACATTTTAAATCACTTATATCCATAAAATATATATATATCCCTCATTTCATTAACTAAGTTGAAATTAAAATATTAACCTCAGAGAAAAAAAGAAAGATATATAAAACTAAAATAAATGTGCGTTTGGTGGGAGTTGCGTTTGGAGGTTGCATACTCTTTTAATATGACGGAGATTTCGATTGGTTCTCCGGAGAGACGACACGGGAGAGCTTACTTATATGATTTCTCAACCTCCTCTGGCTCTTCTCTTCCACTCGAAAGTTGCTCTGCCTTGGTTACCTGATTTTCCCGATTAGAAAACGGAGAACCGGTAAGTTCAAAGCTTTTCCCGATTATAAAGCTCATGAATGAGCTAGAAAACCTTACTTGATTGGATTTAGATTCCGCACCTTGGTCTTGAAGTCCATTATGATTTCAATTGAGTAGGAGAATAGTTGCATTATTCGATTCGTATAGCATGTAGATATGAAAATCAATACGGGTATGAGAGGACAGCTAGTAAAAATAGTATTACTGATAATTGTGGTATAACTAGTAATACTGATACAAATGTAAAAGTTTATGCATAGGAATTCATTTTAATGGATGATTTATCTATGCATAATGGATGGTATTCAATGATTTTGGCAGTATATAATGAGCAACAATGTCATCATACACTTCAGATGCAAAAATAAAATGTATTGTTTAGTGTGGAAAAGTGATATTGAGGAGATAAGTCTTTGAATGGGAGAAGCACGTATCGGCAAGAAGCTCACGCTAGATGAAATCAGAGATAAAGAGCAAGCCATAACTTTATATGGTGGCAACAATGTAGTTGATAAACAATGCGAGGTGGGGATAGTGGTGATTGAGGAGATGGTAGAAAAAGCCATTGAAGGATTAAATGTGGATGAAAATGTTGATGGCAATGTGGATAATGATACGCAAGACACAAAAATGCGTGATAGACTTGTAGATTTTCCACCTCTTGTGGAACCGATTCAGTTTATGGAGGAAAGGGAAGATGGACTTGGTTTAAAAATACAGCAATAGTTTGTTAGTGGAAAGGCAGTGCAAGGAGTGGATGATAGAGGCGCATATATGAAAAGTTTTGGGTTTAAACTGGTCAAATCAGATAAGAAGCAATTAATGTTAAAATATCCTAAGGAAGGATGTAAATGGAGACTACGAGCTGCGAAGATTAAAAACTCGAAAATGTTCTCTATTAGAACGTACAACAAGATCCATACATGCTCTCATGGAAGTCAGAGTAATTGTAACTCAAAGAGGAAAGGCACGCCTCAACTTGTTGCATCTTTATTGCGTGATGATATCCAGGGCAAATGGAAATGATCCTCCTAGAAGTATCATGGATCTGGTGTCGACAAAATTTGGTGTCAGTATATCATATTCCACTACTTTGAGAGGTAAAAACGAAGCTATCAACGTTTTGTGGGACTCCTGAAGAAAGTTATCAGATGTTGTATTTTTATTTATACATGTTAGAGAAGATGAATGGAGGGACAATAACAAGTATGAAATTCGATTAATTAGACAGATTCAAGTACTTGTCCATCGTGCTGGGAGCTAGCATAGAAGGTTTTGAAGTGATGAGAAAAGTTGTAACCGTGGATGCTACTTTTCTTAAAAATGGATATGGTGGTTTACTTGTTTTTTGCAACGGCCCAGGTACCTAATTGACACCACTATCCTTTATCCTTTAGCCTTTGGTGTGCTAGATGGTGAGAATAAGGGCATTTGGAATTAGTTTTTCGAGATGTTCAAAAATGTTGTGTCAGATTCATCGGAGTTGGTTTTTATGAGTGAAAAAAATTTAAGCCTCATCAATGCCATAGCTAATATTTTTCTGATGGCTCATCATGCTCATTGTATCTGGCATTTGTCTCAAAATGTGAAAGGTCATGAAACTAACATCAACAAAGAAGGTGTTCAATGGAAATTTATGGAAATGGCTCGGATTTACACAATGCATAAATTCGATGCTGCTTATTCTGCTTTCAAGATTCGATTTCCTTCTGTTGCGAAGTATGTGCAGAAAAAGTTTCCATCAGTTGGGGAACATCGGCGAAGGACACAAAATAAAAGGTGTCCAAGACAAAGCCTACAATGGTTGTTATTTGGAGATCCAAATGTTTGAATATTACTCTGTTTTATTTGTACAACTATGTAAAACTAAGTAATATATGTTTTGAAATTGAAATTCGATTTGAGTTATGAAAATTACATTGTTACACTATACAAACTCATAATTAGAAACAAAGCTAGCATATTTAAGAACCCATAAGAAAAATGATATATTCCAAAAATGATATGTACTCTACAACCCAACACACAACATACACTTCTATAGTCACTTTGTTAAATATGAGACTAATCAATATCGAATTTCGTTGTACAACTTTTATAGACATTTTTAATACACAAAACATCAATAATCATAATTTTAAATCTTATGTCTTATTGTACAACTAATAAAAAATATAATTATATGTAATACTAAAATAATTGAAATTCAATGGAAGTACAAATATTTGTAAATTTTGTACAACTATTATATTACGGATAACTACTTCAATTTGAGTGGGCTTTAAAATTTTTGGCGTGAAAGTTTCAAATTTTTTGAAGTGAAACACTTCGTATTTTAGGCGGGATTTAAAAAAACTCTAAAATCATCTCTCTCTCTCTCTCTCTACCATCACTATATCATAACTCTTTTCTCTCTCAAATATTCTCCATCCATTCGTATCACCTCTCTCTCGCATCATTCTCTCTCAAACACACTCTCTACAGAAAATGGGCCCATGGGCTGAGAAACAAGAAAGAAGGGAAAGGAAGAAGATGAAGGAACACTTCCACATGATTGACTACATTGCAGATGCTCACTTCGGGATTCCATATTCATGCCCTTGTGGACAAGGAATCGTTGAAGATGTTTCTACTAATCCAAAAGATCATGATTTCTTACCAGGCCAAAAGTACTAGACTTGCAAAGATTTCAAGGATGACGGTTTCCACTTTCGTCAACCATGGGTTATCGGAATTGAAGATGAGGTTCACCGCTTAAGGTGGGAAATGGACGAAATCCGTGTAGAGATTGCTGAGCTCAAGAAGCATATTCCCCGTGATTGATATGTTGTTTGTCTAAATTTTCGGATAAATTTTATGTATTAAGACTTATGAAGTGTTAAATTTTATGTTAAGTTAAATTTTCTCTACTAGTATATCTACCAGTTTTCTCAGTTTTTCCAATTTTCCTAGTTTTCCCAGTTTTCTGAATTTGGGCACTAAATAGGTTTTCAATTTTAGGCAGACTCTCCTAAAAAAATTGAAATATTGGCGAAAACATTGAAATATTTTGCCGGGGTCTCTAAAAACTTAAGAAATAGATTTTGTATCTATAATTTCTCTTCTCCTGTCTCTCCCTTTGGCATAATTTCTCTCTCTTTTACCTCTCTCACTCTTTTCCATCAAATTATATCAAAATACCAACCGAAGGCGAAATGATTCCAACTTGTTGTCCATGTGGACAACGAATCCAACCCAAGGTTTCTACTAATCCAAATGTTAAGGATTTCTTACCAGGTCGAAAGTACTGGACTTGCAAGGATTTCAAGGTTATTTTGAATTTTTGTCATATTTTCTCTAATTTTGTTGAAGTAAAACTGAGTGCAACTATGTCAAACCGACCGAATGATGGTTTCCATTTCTGTCAACCATGGGTTATCGGAATTGAGGATGAAGTTCGCCGCTTAAGGCAGTATATGGAGGAAATGCTTACAGAGTTGCTGAGCTCAAGAAGCTAATTTCCCGTGTATGAGATGAATTATGGAGATCTTTGAATTATGTTTTGTTAAGACCTATGTTATGTTATATTTCCAGTATTTCCAGTAATTCCAGTATTCACAGTTTTCTCAGTTTTCCCTAAGTTCCCAGTTTCCCATATTTACTAGCTTTACTACAAACCAACATCAACACAAGTTTTAGTTACAACTAAAAGCAACATAAATTTAGGTTTTAGTAGAAAACAAAAGCAACATCAGGTTTAGTACGCACCAAAAGCAACATAATTTTAAGTACAAAACAAAAGCAACATTAGTTTTACTTATAACCAAAACCAACATCAGTTCACTTCGTTGGCCTCTTTGTTGGCCTTTCCTCTTCTTCCACATCTGCATTCCTAGCAGATAACTGCTCCTGAACATATGCTTCTGAGGCAGCAAGTCTTGAGCCATACTCTCCAACCTTTTCCTAAATCTTCTTCATCTGCTCTCCCATATCTTCCTTGAAGTTGTTACAGAGTTCAACCAGTTCATTCATTTTCACCGTCATATATGCTCCTTCATTACTGGCTCCTGTCTGAGCTCCTGTCTTTATTCCACCATTACCAGTGAGAGAGGCTTCTCGGGCAGCCACATCTTCCTCCAGCGTATCTTCCAACCTTACAACATCTCCACAATAAAACCTCTTCATCCATCTCTCAACAATCACGTCATCCTTATCCATAATGTCCTTTGGTTCTGTAATCCTATCTAGTAGAGTTTGTTCATCTTCGGTACCAGTCAAGATGTTCTCAATATCCTACAAAATAAATCACTAATGCATATCAAATACATAATAAACCACTAATGCATATCACATAATTATTTAAGTAGACAACTAACCTTAGTCTAATTGAGTTTTTCAAGTGCTTTCTATGTGTGATGAGTCTATGCCGGTGTTCAACAACCTCATATTCTTAGGTACAATGGATGACCAAGATCGAGGATGGCAAAGATTGCATGCTCTTTTAAGGAAATGTCAAAAATTAGAAACTATAATATTTGAGTACAAGAAGTATACTAATTGAACAAGAACATGTAAAGAATATGAAGTTCCTAACCTTTATTATACTTTTTATGGACTGTTGCATCATGTTACAGATAGTTGCGGAGATGCTTGTGACTACATTTTTGAGAGGACAAAGGGTTCTCTTAAATCTTGTCCAGTGAAAATGAGAGAGATACAAGGGTTTCAAGCAACGATGAAAGAGATGCTCATAATAAAGCATTTTTGGATTGGTTTCCGAATTTCAATTTGAAAAGAATGGTCCTACAATGCTCGAAAGCCGTGAAATCTCTAAACATACCTTGGAGATGATTGATCGCTATAACGAGTTATCGAGTTGTGATGTACAACTTCTGATAAGTGATGACTTGGCTCAGAAATGGAGAGAATAAACAAAATTTGCTCATAGTTTTGTATGAAAGACCAAACTTATCAATGTCTTTGTATACAACCCCGATGAGATTTGAAGTGAATATAGAAAGTAGTTACTCTTGAAAATTCTAATTCAGATATATTATAGCTCTATGAAGCTTTATTTAGTGCAAGAAAATGTAAAGAACGAAAGATTTATTCATAGACACCAAGGAATAATAAGATTTTAAATTAATATGAGAATGAAAAAAAGGAGAGGTTTCTCAATGATAACTCTAAGTTACAATGATTATTCTCATATTAAGATTACTTATACTAACTTTGCAAAACCTCAACACATGTGCTTGTTACCAAACAATTCATTGTTCATTGACCTTGTTTTTTGGACTATCATGAACACTCTAATAGTTACAAAGATGAACACTCTAATAGTTACAAACCCAACAGTTCTCAGTTCATATACATATCAATAACATGTGCATTACTAATCTAATTGATTTGCCTTTTTTTTCTTAATGCGAAAA
Organism: Iberis pinnata; assembly: GCA_900406425.1. Lineage (NCBI taxonomy): Eukaryota > Viridiplantae > Streptophyta > Magnoliopsida > Brassicales > Brassicaceae > Iberis > Iberis pinnata. The sequence continues at coordinate 24,322 of OVBE01001813.1, read as the reverse complement.
TATTATACTTTAATTTTGGAGTATTATGGTTTAAATTTAAAGCTTTTGAATGTTGAAGTATTTTTATTGATCGATCATATCAATCTCTTATATATCTTTTTTACTAATTGATAGGTTTGGAATTTAAATCCTAAAATTAATACTGCAGAGAACAAATCAATGTAGTAAAGTATAAGGTCGAATCCCACAGAGACCAGTAAGTACATGATTTAGTTAAATCCCGAATCAAGCTAAAACTGAATAAAAAGATTGGTTGTGATCAAAATCAAAACAGTAAATTAAAAGCGGTTGTAAACTATAGAATAAAAGCGTCAGGCATTAGGGAATCCACAGGTGGTCAGGTTTAAAAGCCAAATTATCATGCATGGAATTTCTTTGAAAATAGTTCTCAACATGAAAAATAATGATGGAATAATCTCCTCTTAGAGTATTAAACCCTATGCTCAAATTATCAGAAACAAACTCTTGCCATTTTTTAAATCATTTGATCATGCATTAATGTTCAGATTCAACTGTTCACAAGCATTCAGGACAATACTCTCGCAAGGAAGAACACTTATTCATCTAGACTAGATCCAACTTCTAAATCAAATCTCTTTGCGATTATTAGTCTAATATCAATAAACTAGATGGCCAGTCTAATTCATGCATTAGTAACAAGTCTAGACTAAGAACCTATCAAATGTTATCCCCTTATGATAAATCTAACAATCAAACTTGATTTCCCTGTAAAATCCTAAAACCTAACTAGAAAACTACTCAGACATTGAAAAGTAAACACAAATCAATATCAAATAAGAACTCATAACCATAAAACAGAAATAGATATTGGAATATAAAATATGATTCAAACATTTTCTCCACAAAGGTTCATGATTCGTCTCCCTAGTAAAAATTAAAATAAAGAAAGATTAGGTCTAAAAAAAGCCATAAGGATTATATAGTGCTAAAAGAAAAGGAAAAACCAAAATAGAATAAAAGATAGCCTTGAGGACCAATTCTGCAAATTTTGGAAATTTTCTAAAACTTTTCGGGTGAAGTGCATGATCGGGCACTTTTGGATCGATCGGGAAATTTAGGGATCGATCGGGCACATGTTTCGTAGAATTCCAGGAGAAAATGCCCGATCGGGCACTCTAGAGATTGATCGGGCATTTTAGAGGATTCCTGCGCGACCTTCTTCTGCGAGCCAGCTTGACCTATCTTTAGTAAAATAGCCATAACTTTTGATTTATTTGATGGAATGACTTGAAACCACCTCCATATAAAATATAACTCACATGGATATCTTGGGTCCAAATTTCAGCTCAATCCATCCACGGTAACATCTTTAAACATTGACAAACTTTTGACCCTTCTGGTGGACTCTGCATCTGCATTTGCCAATTCGCATCCAAAACATCCAAAACACCAAAAAAACTGTAAAACATACCAAATTGCAGAGAAAACCTTGGATAACGCTAAATAGCAAGCATAAATGCCCACTACAAAGCGTTAAAACCGAGTGATATCACTAATAAAGTAAATATTTTTTACTTGTGCTCTAATAGCTTGACATGTGTCCACTGATAAGTATAGAATTTGAATCCTAAAACTAATACTGCAGAGAACATATCAATGTAGAAAAGTATAGGGTCGAATCCCACAGAGACCAGAATGTACACGTTCTAGTTAAATCTTGAATCAAGCTAAAGCAGAAATAATTAAGTTGGTTGTGACTGAAATCAAAACGGTAAATAGAAACGGTTTTAAACTATGAAATAAAAGCGTTAGGATTCAGGAAAACCACATGTAGTCAGGATTAAAAGTCAAATTATCATTCATGGATTTTCTTTAAAATAGTTCTTAACATGAAAGACAAATATGGAATAATCTCCTCTCAGAGTATTAAACCCTATGCTCAAATTATCAGAGATAAATTCTCGCCATCTTTTAAGTAATTGATCATGCAATACAGTTCAGATTCATTTGTTCAGAAGCATTCAAGACAATACTCTCGCAAGCAAGAACATTTATTCATCTAGACAATATCCAACTTCTAAACCAAATCTCTTTGTGTTTATCAGTCTAAATTCAGTGAACTAGTTAGCTACTCTAATTCATGCATTAATAATAAGTCTAGACTAAGAACCTAACAATTGTTATCCCCTTATGATAAATCTAACAATCAAATCTGATTTCCCTAGGAAACCCTAAAACCTAACTAGTGGACTACTCAGACATTGACAAACAATCACCAATCAATATCATTGAAGAACACATAATAAATAAATAGAGATATAATATAAGGGGTTCAAAAATCTTCTCCAAATACAAGACTGAATCTCCTCTCCCTCAGTAATACTCTCAGAAATAAAATAAAGCTTGGTTCTTAAAACCTAAAACACAATGTATTTATAAGCTAAAAAAGTAAAATAATAAAATATGGAAAACTTGGATAAGCTCGAGGGCTTGATTGCAAATTTAGAAAACTTTAATTTCTTCTTGAGGGATGTGCTCGATCGAGCACAGTGTTGCCCGATCGAGCAATTCACATTATTGCTCGACTAAACTTCTCTTGCTCGATCGATCTTGGACTTCTGATTTTTCTAGTGACAAATGCCCGATCGTGCATTACTTTCTTTATTACGCTCATTTTTCTGAAACTCCTGAAATCTCCTGAAATGCATCGTTTTGCTCCGACACAACCCGATCACCTAGAATCATGAAAATCTACCAAAGATGCAACAAAAACACTCAAAATAATGTAGAATAGCAAAGATAAATGCCCACTATTATGCATTAAAACTGAGTAATATCATCGACCTTTAAACCAAACCATCTTTACAATAATTATGAACCATTAAAAGATTAAAAGTCACCTGCACGGCACCGTTGCAAGAGGGCGACTTTAAAAGCGATTTATTAGGTTACGCCAGCTTTCCTTTATTAGCGTCACCTGCACGGCACCGTTGCCGGTGTCTGGCGCCGCCTTCATGTCGTTGCCGGTGCCTCGTTCCGGTACCATCGGCACTCCATCCCCGTATTCCAAGTGGTCGACAGTGGTCAACCACACCGACCTCTCTTCTCTCACTATTGATCCACCTTTGGCTACCATTGTTAATGGTGTTGCTACTGTAGCAATTCCAAAACCTCTCATCACTGATATCCAACCCCTATGGAACAGCTATCTCGTTGGTTACTTCATCGGACCAGCTCCTCATATTGGCAAAGTACATGCAACCGTTAATCGTCTTTGGAATCGGGATGGAAAATCCCCAAAGATTGATGTCCAATTCATCAAGGATGATACATTTCTTTTCAAAATTGATAGCTCTTCTCTCCGTAATAGTATAATTCGTAGGAAATATTGGCATATTTATGATATATTACTTGTTGTGCAGGAATGGAGCCCTTCTCGTTCTCATCAAAAACCGGATTTGAGTGCTATGCCATTATGGGTTGATTTTACTCATGTACCTGATAAGCTTTTCTCACATGCAGGTTTGAAGTTTCTTGGTGATATTGTTGGAGAAGCACAGAAGTTACATCCTTCCACGGAGAGATGTATGCGTTTGGATGTTGCTCGGGTCATGGTTGTTGTTAACCTCGAAAAACAACTAACCGAAAAAATATGTCTTGATGACACTCCTCAACCAGTCCTCGTTTCATACCCATGGCTACCTATACGTTGTACTCGTTGTCATGCTTGGGGTCATAAACCACAATCATGCAAAACTAATCCAATTCACTCTTCCATTGAGGATGATTCATCCCGTTCAACTCCAGTCATACCACCAGTTGACCCTTCGCTCGATTTTGCTCCACCAGCCACTAATTCTCTGCCACTTCAGTACACGCCACCTATGCACACCTCTCCCCATGCTGATATTGCCGCACCTTTGCCTCACTCTTTACATACGAGTCCAATTATTACTAATAATCCCATTGTTCCTAACACTTCTGTTTTGGCTACAGGTTCCCACATTCACTTCTCCTCTCCCTTGGATACTACTGTGCCCTCCGATGTCTCCGTATCTCTGTTGGATCCCTCAATTGAGGTCGTCACCAACCATGTTATGGTTAATAACGGTTCAACTCATGTTCACCCTTCCTCGTCACTCGCGGTTTCCAGCGATGCTCATTCTCACGGCCCATCACGTTCTCCACCAAAGGAGCAAGAGGAATGGTTAACGGTTCATTGTGGTGGACAATCACTTTCCAAATTGCCTAGGAAGGAAAAGCTTACTCAACAATTTGATACCACAGTTTCACCCTCCCGATTTTCACTCTTAGCGGATCACCACTTGGGCATTGATGACGAGCGCAAAGAAGGACAACTAACAGATATTGACCAAGATGTGGAGGAAGGGCTTGCCCCGGCTATTACGACTAACCACAACTTCCGTCACAAGTCCAAACCAGCCATTCCGTCATTTGCTTCCCGCAAATTAGCAAAACATGGTCCCGCTAAAAAGCACACCAATGTCTCCTCTCGGAGGCAATAATGTGATGTCGTTATTCGCTTGGAACACTAGAGGCTTTAATTAGCCTTGGAAACATGTTATTGTCCATCACTGGCTCAATTCAAATTCTACCCAATTTGGTTGTTTACTTGAAACTCGGGTTCAACCATTGAACTACTTACATGTCGTGCAATCCGCTCTTCTGGGCTGGAATGTCCTACATAACTACTCTACTCATCGTCTAGGTCGCATATGGGTTTATTGGAAGGATGGGGTGGTGGTAACCCACATTCTTATCACTTCACAAGTTATTACGGTATTAGTTACTCTTTTATCTGGTGACGTTATTTTAATTTCTTGTGTATATGCTTCCAATTTTTAGGTAGACAGGTTACGTTTATGGGAGTCTTTATGTCAAAGTCGGGTGCAGTGTGGTGCTCGTTCAATCCCGTGGCTAGTCTTTGGTGACTTTAATGAAGTACTCGCAACTGCCGATCATTCCGCTTTAGGTTCCCGAAGTCGTATCCTTGGAATGAATCAGTTTCAGGATTTTGTACATCACTGCGATCTCACTGATCTTGAGTATCTTGGTCCTCGTTTTACCTGGTGGAATCATCAATTGGCAAATCCCATAGCCAAGAAGCTTGATCGTGCACTAGTCAATGATGCATGGACTACCTCTTTTCCCTTAGCTTATGCGACTTTTGAAGCAAATGGTGTTTCAGACCATGCTCGTTGTGTTGTTCACTTCTCTACTTTGTCCACTCCACTCAGTAAGCCTTTTAAATTTAAAAATTTCTGGATTGATGACGCCTCTTTCTTGCCCATTCTCAGGTCGCATTGGCTATCGTCTAATCCGCTACATCACTCCCATGTTGCTCTTCGCCTTCTCTATGCGAAGTTAAAGTCCCTCAAACAGCACTTACGCTCCCTCAACACCAGCTCTTACGGTAACCTTACTTCCCGCACTTGTGACGCGTATGCCCATCTACTCGCTTGTCAAAATTAGGTCCTTACCGACCCAACACCAGCGTCGATGGAGGCTGAGGACAATGCAGCATGAGTTTGGCGTACTCTAGCAGCTGCGGAGGAACGTCTATACCAGCAAAAGTCAAGAATAACATGGCTGACACATGGCGATCAAAACACGACATATTTTCATCGTGTCGCGAAATCACGCACATCCCGCAATGCCATTCGGCGGCTCCTTCTTAGTTCTGGTGTAGTCGTAACTGATACCGCTAGTATCAAATCCGAAGCAGTAAACTATTTCAAGTCTTTTCTCCAAGCATCTACGCCCATTACACCAATCTCTCGTGATGAGCTCTCGTCACTGTTGCCTTTTTGTTGTTCCCATGCTGCCCACGCGGCTCTTCTAGCTCCGGTGTTGCCTGCTGAGATTCAAGCAACCTTATTCTCCATGCCATCAGATAAAGCTCCGGGTCCAGATGGTTACACCACCGAGTTCTTCAAGGCCGCGTGGTCTATTATTGGTAACGAGTTTGTAACTTCAGTCCAATCTTTCTTTTTGTTTGGTTTTCTCCCCTCAGGTATCAATGCCACCTTGGTTGCACTAATTCCGAAAGGTGAAAATCCTCAAGCAATGAAAGATTACAGGCCCATTTCCTGCTGCAATGTCATTTATAAAGTCATCTCCAAAATATTAGCCAATCGTCTCAAGATCTATCTACCAGATGCCATCAAGCCTAATCAAAGTACCTTTGTTCAACACCGGCTACTTTTGGAGAATATCCTTCTCGTCACGGAAGTAGTCAAGGATTACCATAAGCCATACATCTCCCCCCGTTCCACACTCAAATTAGATATTTCTAAAGCGTTTGATACTATTAATTGGAGTTTTCTAGTGTCGGTTTTGCAGGTGATGGGCTTACCAGACAGATTCATTCACTGGATATACATATGCATCTCTACAGCCTTTTTCTCCATTATGGTTAACGGTGAACCATCGGGTTATTTTCCAAGTCGTCGTGGTATACGACAAGGATGTGCTCTCTCTCCTTACCNGATTGTGAATAATGTTTTATCAACTATGCTTAATGCTGCTGCTATCTCTGGTTTATTAGGTTCCCACCCTCACTGTCAATCTATTGGTCTTACTCACCTTAGTTTTGCAGATGACATTCTAATATTCACAGATGGCAAGCTTGACTCTCTAAAAGGCATTATTCACGTCATGGATAGGTTTGGTTCAGCTTCAGGACTCTGCGTCAATCTCTCAAAATCGTCCATTTACTTCCCTGGTTCGCCGTCCCTTTCCTTAGAGCAATTTCTAGCCTCCATCCGTCTTTCACAAGGCTCCTTACCGGTCCGCTATTTGGGCCTACCCTTAACTACCAAAGAAATTGACGGCAACGGACTATGCCCCTCTACTTGATCGTATCCGTTCTCGAATCACCGCCTAGTCAGCCAAACTTTTGGCAGTCGGCTTCAGCTCATTAACTCAGTTATCATCAGTACGGTAAACTTTTGGCAGTCGGCTTTCCGATTGCCATCGTGTTGTCTTCATCAAATAAATAGTCTTTGTAGTAATTTTCTATGGTCAGGTACTGCGACTAACCATTCTTTGTCAAAGGTTTGTTGGAATGATGTATGTAGGCCAAAGGATGAAGGAGGTCTCGGTATACGCCGTTTAGAAGATGTTTCAACGGTTCATGCCCTCTCTCTCATTTGGCGCCTCTACACAAGCCCTTCCTCCTTATGGCGAGCCTGGACCAGAGAATACCTTCTCCATAACACGACTATCTGGGATGCATCCATTACAACTAGAGGATCTTGGATGTGGAACAAACTTCTTAGGCTCCGCCCCATCGCTCTACCCTTCATGCGCATGTCAATTTCGGATGGCACTACCACCTCTTTCTGGTTTGATCCCTGGACCTCTTTTGGATCTCTGTTTAATCTTGTTGGTGATGCAAGTATTCGTGAGCTAGGCATCCCGCGTCTAGCAAAGGTTAGCGATGCGACATCTTCCAATCAATGGTCATTCCGACGATCACGAATGCCACAGTTTCAAGCTCTTCGGGACAGCCTCCTCTCTCTTCCCTGCCCGTCACAGACTACGTCTCCAGACTTACCGTTGTGGCGTCATCACAACGGTGACTACAAGGACACTTTCTCTACTCGCGCCACTTGGGAGCAGATTCGAATCCAGTCCCCGAAGCAACCATGGTCATCAATAATATGGTTCTCAATCCATACCTAGGTATGCTTTTATCACCTGGCTTGCGGTTTTGGACAGGTTATCTACAGGTTCTCGGATGCGAGCTTGGGGGCGTCAACAAGCTTGTGTGTTATGTGGCGAACCCGAAGAAACGCGTGATCATCTCTTCTTTAAATGCCCTTACACCTATACAGTTTGTGAGTCTTTAGCTACGCCGCTCCTATCTCGCCGCACCAACCCGGATTGGAGCCACACTCTCAACACTCTTCAACACCGTTCCTTCTCCTGCGTGGATCGAGCCCTACTCCGACTTCTCTTCCAAACCACTATCTACCATCTATGGCGAGAGCGTAACAACCGGATTCATGGTCAATCCCATAGACCAGTTGAAACACTCCGCACCATCATCACACGACTCGTTACGGATCGTCTCAAGAGCCTACACTATGCCCCCGATTCAAGATATGCGAGTCTAGCTCCGCCTTGGGAGAATCTCCTTGCCCAAGCTCTCTAGTCGCTTTCATGCCTTATACTTACCGATATGCTTCTTTGTTGTATTCCCTTCTATGTCTTGCCTTAGCTGGGTATAGGGATTGTATCTTTTTCCTGGCTCTAGTTTTATCCCACTGGGTTTTCTAGGGTCAGGTTTTAACGAGGCATCCTTATACCACATCACAGCGGGCTCTTTCTTTCAGCAGTTACAACCACATTGCTAGTCTATCTGGCCTTTGTAAATATTTTCTCTCTTTTTTATATATAAATTTAACATTTCAAAAAAAAAAAAAAAATTATGAACCACATAATGTATTTAAACCAAACCCAGATAATCAATGCACAATTTTTAAAGATAAACTCTTTAAACAAAACCAAATAATTTATGAACCACAATGTGTACTTAAACCAAACCAAATAATCAGTGAATGAATCTTTTATTTTCACTAATGATGTAAAATGTGGTTGTTTTTTCTTTGTGCTCTAATATCTTTACTAATAAAGTAATATTTTTTACGTGTTCTCTAATAACTTGACATGTGTCCACCTTTAAAGCAAATCATCTTTACAATAATTTATGAATCGCATTATGTATTTAAACCAAACCAAATAACCAATACACAATTTTAAAAGGTGCACTCTTTAAACCAAATCAAATAAATTCTTTCACTAATAGTATAAGACTTTTTTACTTGTGCTCTAATAGTTTGACATGTGTCCACCTTAAATTGAACCAAATAATTTATGAACCACATTATGTATTTAAACCAAACTAAATAACCAATGCACAATTTTAAAAAATGGACTTTATAAACCATATTATGTATTTAAATCAAACCAAATAATCAGTGAATGATTTTTGAAGGTAGACTCTACATTGAAATATTTAGAAACAAAAATAATAATAATCTTAACTAATATTGTAAGGTTTTTTTCTTAAACTCTCCCAAAGCTGAGACATGTACACCCTTTAAATCAACCCAAATTTACCACAAATCACATGAGGTACTCAAACCAATTCAAATAATCTATTAACCATGTCCTTAAAATAATAGCATCAGTTTAATTTTTTCTTTTTGACTGCCACAACATCTGTCCAAAAAACTAAAATAATAAAAAATAAAAATATCTTCCACTTAGCGTAATTAACACCTATAATAACAAAAAAATAAGCAAATTAAAAAAGAGAATCAAGGATTCATTGGCGTTTCACTCTCGAATCAAACGGCCACGTCTCCATGTATTTCAGTCATAAACCAAGAATATTATACTTAACTGTAAATGACTGAAACTAAATTCAATGTTCATTATGTCTCACTTCTCCACATTCTCATTTCATTTGTTTGTCTATTTTTTTTTTTTTTTGTATGATGGAAACCCTATCACCTCTCCATTCCTTACCAAAATAAAAAATTAGTTCTCTTCTTTTCTATTTCTTTGTTTCCAGCAATACTTCAATTTGTTCTATATATTTAATTCTCGAATCTCATGTAAAAACAAAAAATGTTCTCAGATATGAACATCGGACTGAAGAATGAAGATGAAGACGAATGCATAATGACGAAACATATCTTTCTTTACTAATATTGTAAGGTTTTTTACTTGTGCTCTGATGGCTTGACATGTGTCCACTTTCAAAACAAACCAAATAATTTATGAACCACATTATGTATTCAAACCAAAACAAATAATCAATGAACAATTTTTAAAGGTAGACTCCACATTGGTGTTTCACTGTCGAATCAAACGGCCACATGTCCGTGTATTTCAATCCTAAACCGAGAATATTACACTTAATCGTTAATTTCTTAAACTGACTTCAATGCCCATTACATCTCACTTCTCTACATTATCATTTTATTGCTTTTGTAATTATTATATCATAAATAAGATAAAACAAAATCCGCGAGTAGCATGAGATAACCTCTAGAAACATACTATTTTCCCAAACAACATATTTTATCTTATAAAGTAAAGTTTTTTCATACTCAAACATTGAGAAAGTGATAAATGACGAAGTTTTATAAACTTGTATATTTATTCTCCCATCCAAAGCTACTACACTTATACTAAATATATCATACTAAAATTACTCAAATACATATTCTCTATAGTTTTTCTTTCTCTATTATTTACCATATTAAAATTGTAAATAAAAGTAGATTGTAATAAGGTACAATTTTTTGTTGTTATTGTAATATTAACCGTTAATTATATTTTAATAGATAAAAATATCTATGTAAAAAATTCAAAAAGATTTAGAACACAAAATAAATACAAAAAATCCAATAAACAGAAACGGAACTTGGAATGAAACAAAATTTAAGTCTCAAAGATTTCAGTTTAACTACAAGCACAATTCCAAAATTGAAAATGATTCACATTTCCGTCTCCGCTATGTAGTTTGATTGTGAAGAGCTTATTTTATTTTTTATACTCAAAATAAGCAAAACAACAAATGGAAATATAACATTAACAACTTTTTTTCCACGCAACGCGTGGAATTTTTCCTAGTATTCAATATGTTAAAGAACAGACATTTAAGTCCGTGTTAGCACTATTTTTTTTTAGATTTTAGATTTTTTTTTCAAATCATACGTGGTAGCTCCACAATTTTTGAGACTTTTTTTTTACTTTCATGAATTTACTGTGATTTTTTGTTTCCTTTTTTAAATTGATAATTTAATAATATATATATATAACGAATAAGGAATCTTGGATACCCACATAACTTATATATGTATTTTTTATATTCTCTAATATTAGTTTTCTTTCCTTTTATAATGAAAATAATAATTATAAAATGTAAAAGTAATAATAAATACATTTTCTATATATGTCTTATTTTAAATTTTACAATTTGGAAATATATTACATAATTTATTTTCTTTGTAGAAAATTTTACACTAATTGAAAATTTGAGTAATAGACTAAAAACAAAATATAGATAAACATCTAATTTAAAATTTTATTTTTCTTAGTTTAGTTTTTTATAATCAAAATCAATAATCAAGCCATACACAACAAAATAATAGAATATTTTATATTGGTTAACATATTTTATATAATAGAACATATATCTCGAATAAAGAAACTTGGATATCCAGTTATATTATATATAGGGACAATTTGAAAACTAACTTAAAATATACAGGAAATTTGAAAAATACACCATCTATTTGTATAATTTAAAAAATACACTTTTATATATTTTTATGACGAAAATACCCCTATTTTTAATAGTTAAATAACTAATTTTGAAAATAAAAATAATTTTACGTAATTAAATTAATTATAAAAACATAATTAATTTTTTAAAAAAATTTGTCGGTGTTTTTATCTTTGTTGGCTAATTGATTTTCAGTTGAGTTTTTTTAAAGTCGTTTTGTTGTAATTGTATGTTGACTTATACTACAATAGTTGACATATTTAGTGGTACAAAAGTATTTTTGTACACTATACATATTAAAACTGTTGATTTGTTTTTCGTCCTTGTCAACTTATTTTTGGATCTTGTTGATATGTTTTCTTAAGTATAAGTAGGTCAATTTTTGTCGCTTTGTTAATAGATTGACTTGTTTAACTATCGATTTATAAAATTAATTTGACCTTTAATATATCAGATTTATGTCATACAATCAACTTATATTTTTGGTTAGTTTTTGCTGTAGTCCATATATTTGTACACTCAATTTATATTTTTTTGTTTGACTTTTTTCCATAGTCGATATGTTTTTGCTATCGACTTAATATTATCGTCACTTTATATTTTTCATGTTAAAGAAATTAAATTTTGTATATGATTTATAAATATAACATAATCAAATAAAATAATTTTAAATAACCAAAAAACAAAGGGGAAAACCATTATTTAGACAATAGAAAATGTAGTTTTCAAATTTCAGAAAAATATAGTGTAGCTTTCAAATTTGAGAAAAATATGGTGTAGATTTCAAATTACATTCAAAATTAAGTGTAGTTTAGCAAAATTATCCTTATATATGTACTTTTAATATATTCTCTACTTTTAGTTTTCTTTTATCTTTTATAGAAAATAAAAGTTAATAATTATAAAATGTAAAAGTAATAATAAATACCTTTCTATATATGTCATGTTTAAAATTTTAAAATTTAGACATATATTACATAATCTATTTTCTCTGTAAAAGATCTCACACTAATTACATCTAATTTAAAAAATTTTTTTAGTTGATTTAATTTTTTTTTGAGGAATTCTTTGAAATGCCATAAAAAGAAGTTCAAATTCCAAAAAATACACACTCCCAAAAGTTCCAAAAATACCACAAACATAAAAAATGAATTTTAAGGGTTTAAAATTTACAATTTTGGGTTTGGGTTCACTAAATAGAGTTTAAGGTTAAATTTTTTTTTTAAAAAAAAATTTAAGGTTTAGGGTTTAGTTTTGAAAGGGGTAGGATTTGGTTTTGGTGTTTAGGTTTAAATTTGAAGTTTTAAAGTTATTTTAAATTTTGTGGTATTTTGCAACAAAAACAATTATGTGGTATATTTTTAAAAATATGTGGTATTATTGAAACTCTTGGGAGTGTGTGGTATTTTTAGAATAAACCTATTTTTGATGGTATTTTTGAGAATCTCCCTTAATTTTTTAGTTAAAATTAATAATAAAACCATACACAAGAAAGTAATAGAATATTTTATATTGGTGAAATTTAAATTTAATAATGTATTTCATAAAATAAAAACATATAATAATACTTTTAAAAAATATTTAAAATTTAATTTTAGAATTGATAATAAATTTAACTTTAGAAACTTTAACATGATAAAATAATTTAATATATATTTGTAATGATTGAATATTTCATTTATAATATTTCTAACTTTTTGGGTAGATAATATTTCTAATTTTTAATATGCTATAATTTAAATTTAATTTTATGTCATAGATTTAAATTTAAATCATTAACAAATTTTTGAAAATTAAAAAAAAATTGTATAAATTTTCAATTAAACTAATCTCGGGTATTACACAAGATATCATCTACTATATAATATTTTATTTTATTTTTACTATTTTTTGTTTGTATTCTTTTACATCGTTAATAATAATAATTATTATTTTTTTGACAAATGACTGATTTATTCATTGAGATCATTCAATACAAGAGTTTTAAAAAAATCAGGATAATAATCAAATATACTAACAGAAGAATCAGTAACTGCCTTTCTAGCTAGTGTATCAGCACAAGAATTAGTAGACCTATTATGATGTATAACTTGGATTGACTCAAAACATTGAAACCATTGATAATATCCTCTTGAAGAGGTTGAGCTCTTGAATGAGGAGAATTGTGCTTCAAGGTGTTGGTAAGGGAAAGGTTATCACCCTCAAAAACCACTCTTCTATATTGTAAATGAAGAAAATGGCCTATGTCATTGGCTTCAGCTTCGGAGCTATCGTTTCTACTTTCGAAGATACCCATACCGCAATGAAGAAAATGGCCTCTGTCATTTCTGATGATCCATCCTAGTCCCGAATGAAGAGTACCTTCTCTGTGGCTGACATCATAGTTACACTTAACGTATGATGAAGGAGGAGATTGCCATAAGGAACAAGCCGAGGAAACAATAGACTGATTACGCGACGTCTCTTGCGATTGAGAGTTATACCATTCTAGAAAGTCCTCATAACTCAAAGTAAATGTCTTGTAAGCAGGAATTACTTTGGATGAGAATACCAAAGAATTACGTGCTTTCCATAATCTCCACATGATGAAGATAGGTAGAAGAGGCATTACCAAAGATTTTGTAGATCTTGTGTTTAAGAGAGAGAACACCTTGTCACTGATACTAGGCTGACTAGAAGAAGATGCATTGTGATCAATTCCAGAATATCTCCAAACTCTCTGAGCATACAGAGAATTGAAGAATAAGTGATCCTTTGTTTCATTATCATTACATCAACTGAGACAAGAAGGATTAACATGGATATGTCTTCGTAATAAATTAGAAGAAATAGCAAGTGAAGATGTACATAATCTCCAAACGAAATGTTTCAATTTTGGTGGTAATTGAGAGTGCCATATCGATGTAGCAAGTTCCGGAGAAATGGGAATGGAATAATTATATGCAGTTGTATCAGAAGCTAAAGATGTTGCAGACAAATATCCAGATTTAACTGAATATATTCCATTAGAACTGAACCTCCAAAAATAAGAATCTTCTTGATGACGTTGAGGAAGATAGATTTTGTGGATTAGATGATGATCACGATGGTCTATATGTTTTTGTAAAGCTGAATTGTTCCAAGTAGATTATCCCAGAACAATCAGGTCACTAACATGAAGATGGGAGGCATCTGTAGAGATAATATGAGGTGGACGTGCAGGCCAAAGTTGTAGCCAAGTTTGTTCTGATAAAGGCGTAGTAGTACCATCTCCTATCTGTCTTATCAAGCCATGTTGAAGTAGCTGTCGACGAAATAATAAAGACGTCCAAGCTTATGAAGGATGATGCCCAATCTTAGCATCTAGAATCGAACACTTTCGAAAATATCGATGTTTGAGGACCCGAAATAAAAGACATAGAGGCCTCTATAAAAGTTTCCAAACTTGATTAGCTAATAGGGCTTGATTAAAAAGATGTAAATCCCGAAAACCTAAACCATCAGAGTATTTAGATTGAGATAACCGTTTCCAAGAAAACCAGGACATACGACGTGTATTTGCAGTAGAACCCCACCAGAATTTCGATAACATGCTGTTAATATGCTCCATATATTGAAAGGAAGTTGAAAACAGTTCATCGAATAGATAGGCATGGAAAGAGCCATACTCTTAATGAGAACTTCCTTACCATCACTTGAGAGAAACTGATTCTGCCAGCTAGAAATTTTCTGATGGACTCGGTTTTTGATATATTGAAACATTTGATGTTTGTTCCTGGAAAATTGTTCCGGTAATCCAAAATATTTCCCTCCTCCACCGATCTTGCGTATGCCCAGGTTGTTTTGAATCATAGTTCGAGTGTGTTGGAAAAATTGAGAGCCGAAAGTAATTGAGGACTTACTGAGATTAATAACATGCCCTGAGATTTGCTCGTAATCCTTGAAAATTTCAGCAGATGTGTAGATTTTGCTTATCTGCCTTGATGAAAAATAGAGAATCATCAGCGAAGAGAAGATGAGAAATCCGAGGTCCGCCTTTGCTGATCCTTAAACACTATAAATATTTGGAATTTGGCTATCAACGATTAACGAACTCAAAACATCGCTTGCCAATATGAAGAGATAGGGGGAGAGTGGATCGCCTTGACGGAGACCTCTCTCAGACTTAAAGTATATGGGCTCCCATTTATAAGAACCGAAAACGAAGCTGAACTTACACACTGCATGATCCATGAAATCCATCTCGAACAGAACCCCTTGCGTTGTAAAATAGCCTCTAGGAAGCTCCATTCAAGACGATCGTAAGCTTTACTAATGTCTGTCTTGACAGCCATGAATTCATTAGCACACTTGCGTTGAGATTTAAGAGAGTGGAAGGCTTCATGAGCGAGGAAAACATTGTCCATAATGCAACGTCCAGGTGTGTATGCCACTTGATGTTCCGAGATGATAGATGACATTAAAGGTTTGAGTCGCGCCACTAGAATTTTTGAAATGATTTTGTAAAAAACATTACACAGTCCGATGGGATGAAAGTCTTGCATAGACACGGGATTTGTGATCTTTGGGATGAGGCATAAGTTTTTGTGATTGGCGTTATAAGGTAATTGACCAGTGGAGAAGAATAAACGTACTTCAGAGACAAGTTTTTTCTTGATGAAACTCCAATATTTTTGGTAGAACAATGCGGTGAAACCGTCTGGTCCCAGCGCCTTTGTGCTTCCGATATCGTTGACTGCCTGGTATATTTCAGATTCAGAGACATCTTTGGTGAGTTGATCATTCATATGATCAATTACAACATGTTGAAGAACCTGTAAAATGTTGGTAGATAAGACATGATTTGATGATCGAAAGAGGTCTTCAAAGTATGATTTAGTTTCTTTAGCAATTGCTTTATTTCCTATCACAATATCACCACTCTGAGTTTTGATAGTAACAATGGAGTTTCTAGCACGTCTATTTTTGGTAATGGAGTGAAAAAAGCGAGAGTTTCGATCACCTTGAGTAAGCCAAGCATTGCGTGATTTTTGTTTCCAAAAAATCTCATCTCTTTTATACTCGAGATTGAGTTGATGTTGAGGGTCGTGGATAGCAGAGGTTGAAGTTTTAATGGAGGTCGTGACTTTATCAATCTGTTGCTTAAGTGATGTTATGTTAGTGACTGCATTGAGATGACGTTTTCTCTTCCACTTACAGATAGAGTCACGGCAAGAAACAAGACTGGTCATGAATGAGGATGATAGAGGAACTGAGGCCCATGTTCTTGAATTACAGTAGTAAAACTAGAATCTTTACAGCAGCGTGAATCGAATCTAAATAATCTTTTTCCTGTTTCGATACTGGAACGAACATAAATAAGTGCAGGTCAATGGTCTGATTCATTGAGTTCTAGGAATTTCACTTTAGAAGATGGGTATTGTGCTTTCCATTCTTTGTTCACCATGGCTATATCAATGTAAATTTCAATGGTGTATCGTCTTCTACGTCTGACCCAAGTCATACAATTTCCGGAGTGAGGAAGGTCCATGATACCACACACCGAGACAGTATTTCGAAAATCTTGCAAGGAAGCGATTCTACGTTGATTACCCCCTCTTTTTCAGAAGGATCTAAGATTTCATTAAAATCTCCACATAAGAGCCAAGGGCCCTTTCTTGTAACACCTAATATTTGAAGTTTTTCCCAAAAAATATGTCTTGTATTTCGATTAGGATCACCATATAAGAATGAGATGTAAAAGGAAAAGCATGCTTTATTAATGGTACAATCCATAAGTCTTGCGCTTAGAAAAGAGAAAATTACAGTAACTGAAGCATCCCACATTAAAGATAAACCCCCATTTAACCCCATAGGTGATACACATTTGATAATATCATAACCCAATTGAACCGCAACATCGCGAACTATGTCATCTGCATTTTGGTCTCAATGAGGAAGAGAATAGCCGAAGAGTAAAGTCGCTTTAACTCCTTTAGGCGTCGAATTACGGTGTTCCCTTTATTCCCCAGCAATTCCAAAAGGCTATATTCATTCATCATTTCGTGGATTATGGCCCACCAAACCTTCACCTTGCGATTCTGGAGTCTTAGTCTCCTGTGGGAATCTTGTTGTTTCCGAAGTAGAACTCGGCTTGAAGAATATCCATGTCTTATGTTCAACTGCTTCTGCCCTGGAGCGTTTGTGAAAGTATGTTTGTTTTTGGAAGTATTCATAAAGTGAGACACGTTTAGTTTCGGCCAAGACAGAATCTGGTAACGGGTATTCGTCAGATGCATTTGGTGTGGCATTTGTTTTGCGCTTCTTGGATTAGGACGAACTCTGATTATGAACATCTTCAGCAGGGACTGTCTTGTCTCGTGATGGAGACGGAGGAGGAACGTCATCTTCATCATTATCATTCTCGCTGCCATCTTTGGGAGAAACATGTTGTGAATTATGGCCATGGACACACACCGTAGCATCATGACTGAGAAAGCCACATGCAAAACAGAAGTTTCACAATTTCTCGTATTAGAACTTCAGTGTGACAACTTGATTTCCAAAGCGAAATTGTCTCTGAAATCGAAGAGGATTAGCCACCTTCCAAAGGACTCTCACTCGAACATAATTCACCAAGTGTCCTGCTTCCCCTGCAAAATCAGTATCTAGATATAAGCCCAACTTCATACCTATGTTAACAACCATCTCCAGAGTAAGGTATTCAAGGGGGATTCCGCGAATTTGTATCCAGAATGGTATGAATTGCAAGTCTGCTTCAGTCACATTAGGAGTCCACTTTTGCAGAATGAACATCCAATCATTGAAACTCCAAGGGCCACGTCTAAGTACACCAAGAAGAGATTCTTCTGATGGAAACAAAAATTGGATTGTTTTGTCTTCCAAAAGGCAACTTGTAACTTCATCACTTGCACCCCGTAGAGGAGGCATCGCTGAAATCATTGCACGTAAATTATGTTTTGAAAGATTCACCGGTTTCCCGAAAAGGCTGAATTGGGTTTGTCGAGATGCAGAAGTACATAGATCTTCAGGGAGATCAATGATGGCATCTTCAATTCCCAAATTGATGTGTTGGATTTGCGATCTGAGTCGATCTGCCATGATAAGATGAAAAGGAGGAAATGGGGAAAGATTGTGAAAAGCGAAAGTGAAATCCATGAAAGGATCAAAACTTTAAATAGGCATAGAGAATCAGTTATCACAAGAGGATTGAAATCTATGATAACTGTCAAAGAAGACATAGTCAGAGGATAACTGGTGACAGTTACAACCGCAATCGAACGGTTAATCGGAAAGAAAGAAAGGAGAAGATAGAGTTGCGATAAAAATCGCTTGAAGAGAGAAATCCGTCATTTAGCCGTTAATTTATGTATATCGTCAATAATTATTTTGCATATAAATCATTCAAATGTATTTGTTTCTTTTGTGCCAAAAAAAATAATTTAAATTAATATTTAAAATTATGGCTACTTTTTTTTATAAAAATATCGTTCAAAAGGTTTATATATATGTTTGAAAATTATTTTGATTTATCATAACCCTAAAATAATATAATCAATCTCTAACTAATTTGTACAGTTTACTGTTGGGCTTTCTTACTTGGGCCAGATCAAATAGAGCCCACATAAAGTTTCACATTTCAATTTCGTTTTCTGCTATCTTCTTCGACACCTTTGCAAGTGTTTCTTCTACTGAAAACTTGCGACTTTAACTCAATATCTTCGCCGGAAAAGTTATTGAAACCAGAGACGATTAAATACTTCCAAATCTTGCACTTCGTACTGACGCAATTATTGAAAAGCCCTAAAATTTTAGGTCTTGCATTAATCAGCTTTTGTATCAGAGGTACATACTCAAGTTTTACTCGTCTCTTATGATTCTATTCACTATTGAGGGTTTCTTAGTTTAAAATTTTTAATTGATAGGTAGATTCCTATTTGTGTAGTTAATGTTCTTTGTTTGCGATCTTTTGAACAGAAGATGGATCGAATCAGTAATTTACCAGACGAGCTTCTTTGTCATATATTATCTTACCTTCCTACAAAGTATGCTGCTTTGACTTCTGTTCTCTCTACGAGATGGATCAATCTCTGGAAGCTTGTTCCTAATCTTAACATTGATGATACTGAGTTTCTTCATCCTGAAGAGGGTAAAGCAGAAAGGGTCGAAATCAAACAGAGTTTTGTCGAATTCGTGGACAATGTATTAGCTATGCAAGGCGATTCTCCAATTGAGAAATTCACTCTCAAGTGTATAACTTGTATCCATCCAACTACTGTGAATCTCTGGATATGTAATGTGTTGAGTCGTGGTGTATTTGATCTTGATCTATTCATTGATTTCTCTGATGAAGATACAGAAGAAGACGATTATCGTCTGCCTCATGAGATGTTTCTTAGTAAAACACTTGTTAATCTAAAGATTAGAAGTGAGTTCCGTGTTAGTTGGTGGTATACATATACGATGCAAGCTTGTTTACAACAGCTTAAAAGTCTTTACATTGATTCAGATTATATCTCTTGTGGCGAGATTGAGACATTTATTCCTTCTTTACCCGGGCTTGAGGAATTACGAATGGCTAATATGGAGTGGTATGAGTTGGATGTGACTGTGTCAAGTTCAATCCTTAGAAAGCTCATTCTTCATGCCACTGGTGGCGAAGACATGGAAAATCCTAAGAGCTTTTCATTTGATACTCCAAATCTGCTTTACTTAGACTACAGTGATGTAGTTGCAGAGGATTATCCATTAGTTAATATGGAGAAATTACTTGAGGCTTGTATTAGTCTTATAGTAACTAATGATCATATCAAGCGAATAAGAGCACCGAATAATGAGGATGATGGTGAGGGTAGTGTTGTAC
The DNA here is from genome assembly GCA_900406425.1 of Iberis pinnata. Taxonomy (NCBI): domain Eukaryota; kingdom Viridiplantae; phylum Streptophyta; class Magnoliopsida; order Brassicales; family Brassicaceae; genus Iberis; species Iberis pinnata. The sequence goes on along the minus strand of OVBE01001813.1, from coordinate 4,193 downwards.
TCACATTTGGCAATGTGGTGAAGCTAATGAATGGCATTCGAAATGTTCAGAAACTTTCTTTACGCTCTGATACTCTAGAGGTTAGTTTTCTTTATTCTTCTTTCTTGTTTAGTTGTGAATGAACCATTGATTCCAAAATGTATGTCTAATTGAGTTTTTCAGGTGCTTTCTATGTGCGGTGAGTCTATGCCAGTGTTCAACAACCTCATATTCTTAGGTATATCGGGTGACAAAGATCGAGGATGGCAAGGATTGCCTGCTCTTTTAAGGAAATGTCCAAAATTAGAAACTATAATCATTGAGGTAAAAGAACTAATACTCTTCTATGATACTAGTTGAACAAGAACATGTGAAGTGAAGAAGATGAAGTTCCTAACCTCCTTTATACTTTTCAGGGTCTTTCGCATCATGTTACAGATAAATGTGGGGATGCTTGTAACTGCATTTCTCGAGAGGACAAAGGTCGTTCACTGAAATTATGTCCAGTAAAAATGATAGAGATTCAAAGGTTTCGAGCAACAGCCAAAGAGATGCTGATAATAAAGCATTTCTTGGATTATTTTCCGAATTTGAAGTTGATGAAGATCTATATTGAAGAGAATGGTCCTTCACCGCTCAAACACCATGAAATCTCTAAACTTACCTTGGATATGATTGATCTATATAACGAGTTATCGAGTTGTGATGTACAGCTCTTGATAAGTGATGACTTAGGTAAGAAATGGAAAGAAGAAACAAAACTTGCTCATAGTTTTGTACAAGGAACTCTCTGAAGAACAAAACTTATCCCTGTCTGTCTTCAACTCTTCTTCTGAGCATCATTTGTTGTGGGATTGAATGTTTTAGTTTTGTTTTCTCTCTCAATTGTAATTTGTCTGATGGTTCTTTTAGTAGATTTATTAACTAATCAAATAATCAAATATTCTTTCTACTATTTTTCAAGTGCATGATACTACTTTCTTCAAGCATTTTATTTGAGTGAGATCATCTCAAACGTATAGATCTAACATTTGGTTTATGTTTCTTCAAATCGTTATAGGTTATGGTGTGAATTGAATATGAAATTATCTCCTATATATTAATACTTATATATTATATTAATACTTATATATTAATAAGGAAGACATTTTTGCAAAAAACTTTTAGTTTGCTAATTAATTACATGTATTGCCAGTTATATTATCCCTATATCCAAATACTCTTATGTTTTTAATTATTTTTTAGTTTGATAATCAATTACATGTTTTTTCAAAGATTTTTTTTATTTAAATTAAGAAATTCGGTTTTTTATTTGATTTAAATTTTAAAAAATCATATTAGTTTTTTCTCTAAGAAAATATAGTATAAAAATATATATGTAATATGTACAATATTAATATTTAATTTAAATAATTTAAAATTTGTTAATATTTGAAATAATATAAACTAATAGATTTAAATTTGAAATATGTTTATAAAGTTTATATTATTAAAATTATTTATCTTAATTAATAAAACAAACATACTTTTAAGTATCTATATATATTATATATTTGAAATTGTCCAATTTACAAATTAAATAATAGTATATTTAGAAACTTTTATATTATAAAATTATATATTTTCTATATCATACTTTTACTTCGATATTAGCATATTTATATTTTTCGACAAATTTATATTAGTCATTAATTATATAAAAATTTATATAACCATACATAAAATATATTTACAATATCATAATTTTGAATTTATATTTTATAACATATTCTCGCGCATTGCACGGGACAGTTTATATTAAACTGACAAATTCAATGTTATTCATTTATTGGAATGTCTTACGAAAATTTTCGGATATTTTAGACGATTTTCTTAATTAAAAATACAAAATCTCATGTTATCGCTAAAATCATCTAAAAACTCACTAAAATCCAAACCAATTTGAATAATTTTAAAGATTTGTTTGATTACACCCCAACAAGTAAATATAGAAAGTAGTTACAAACACAAGTCTTTTGTTCTCCATTCATACACATATCACTAATATGTGCATTACTAATCTAATGCATTTGTCCTTTTTATTAATGCTTATAATTTAGTTTCATAGTTTTATAGTTTAAATTTAAAATTTTGGAATATTAAAATATTTTTATTGATCGGTCATGTCATATAAGTCTTAATAGTACAAAAATGCTATAAAATGTGGTCAAAGATAGCAATTATATTTTATTATCTATTTTTTTTTGCTTATACTCATTAGTTTTTAACCATTTGAAAATCATTTAAATTCATTTGGATAAAAATATGAAATGGTGCACAATATCCAAACTCTGTTTGCGAAATCATGATTATTTGTAATTACCAATTTCAACATTTCTATATCTACACCAGCATATCCACTTTGTCAAACTATAAATAATTAGCAAGCTCGAACATGTAAAAATATAATGTAAGAATAGACCACGTCCTGCAGCAACATAAACCATTTAATCAAATAAATTGAGACAAATAAAATTTATATCATAAAAAAGTTAATATTGTTACATATTTCAACAAACACACAAGTGAAAACATAAACTTCAATAAAATACTAGATTCACGTGGGACTGAAATTTGCTCACCAACAATGATGTTATAATATGAAACTTTGGCAAAACATTTTCAATTTGAACATCTCGCACATGCACGTAGAATAAATCTTCTTTTTCTACCTAACAAAAATTTGATGAGTAGAATGGATTTCATTACCCAAACTTGAAAGACATATGAAAACTCATTCAAAACATAACTAATAGGTTTTTCATATTATCCTTTGTCTTCATAATCAATTTAAGGAGAAATTTAAATAATTTACGAATACTTTTCAAAAGTTTCATGATCCATAACCAGTTTGATGATTCAGTACGATATCTCAAATTTTGATTCATTTGCCATTAAAAACCAAACTATGATGCAACCATAGGTTAACCTAATTTTTTCCACACATCTCCACAGTTGCGCGTTTTTAAATGTTCGGTTGTTAGTGAATTGATGACACTACAAGGAATCAAGCGATTCCTGACGGATTTTGTCCGTCAAATGTAAATGATCAGTTTTGGGAATTCGTCAGGAAAAGAGTGACGAAAAACCTCGTCAGAAAGTCCGCAAAGAATTTCCGTCAAGAATTCCGTCAGAGATTCTTGACGGAATTCCTGACGGAAATTCCGTGCGGACTTTCTGATGAGTTTTGTCCGTCAGAAATTCCGTTGGGAATTTCTGACGGAAATTGAAAAAACCAGATTTTTTTTAAATATATATATATATATTAATAATTATTAATATTATAATTTAAAATTTAAAAAATTAATAACAAAATATTTATAAAAATAAAAATAAAATTCAAATTCAAAACATTGTTTAAAAAAAAAAAA
>OVBE01001812.1:0-34143 GCA_900406425.1 Iberis pinnata | reverse complement strand
TATATATATATATATATATATATATATATATATATATATATTTTATGGAAAACTACTCCTGGAAATCTCAATAGTCTTATAAATATCTTTCAGTTCATGCATGTCCTCTCTTAATTTGAAATTCAAAAATAGGTGCTACTAGGTATTATTGCGCCTATTAAAGGAGGTCATCATTCCCAAGGCAATGATCTTTTTTCTTAATCGCTTGGAACTGCTTCTTCACACTCCCATTTCAACTGCCATTTCTCTTTCTTTGACGTGACAAGGTAAATATTTTAAGTTTTTATTTCTCATACTTAGCTAGGCTTCCTGCATTCCTTCTGCGATTTTGCTTCCACCTTCCCCGATTTTTCTCTAATCTCCCTTGATTTCCTTTTCCGTTCTTTTGACTCTCTTCTTTGATTTTTTCTTCTGTCAGAAATGCTTTCTTGATCATGGTTAGTCAGCGCGTTCTCTGATATAGGAATAGAAGCGTCTTGAACCGTGGTTGGCCCCAATGTTGGGACTCCTGCAATCTCAAGCAGGAAATCGAGGGCTATCGCTACTCTGACGATTATGACTTTCTCAGTGAGGGATATCCCTCAACCAGATCAATTCCTTGACTCTCCCCGTCCCGAGTTTGTCATTGTTTTTGACGAGTTTTTCAAAACATGTGGACTCCGATTCCCAGTCCCAGAACTATTGGTTCATTATCTTCGCCGTCGTGGGATGGCGTTGAGCCAAATGCAACCAAAAAAAGTTCGCCATATAATTTTTCTGATGGTCTTGGCTTGGGAAAATGGGTTCGAATTGGGTTACGAAATTCTTATGGAAATTACCCTACTAAGAGATGTACGAAAGGAGGTCTCTGGTGTATTGCGAACAAACCTAATCAGGGCTTCATCAATAGGAAAACGCCTAAGGATGACACCAAATGGGGATGATTTTATTTCTTTCTAAAAATTGACCATCTGGCTTTTGGGATGAAAGGTCTTGCAGACTTACAATCTGGATGGTTTATATCAATTGGTGTGATAGCCTTCAAATGTTTTTTGGTTGATTTTCAGATTCCTTATTCTGATGAAGCTCACTTGATTTTCTATTAATCGTGTACAACCGTTGATTTGGTATTGCATTTCCTTGTTATTTCAGCTTCGCATCTGGCAGCCGTCAAGCATCCTTCTCTTGAGTACTTGAATAAACGCAGCCTTCTGGATAATAACACTTTGAACAACTAGAGCACATTCAACGAGGAAAGAATTCTCCGTTCTTGGCTTCCTTTTGCACTGCTTTCTGAGTCATCTTTGAGTAAGTGGTGTTATTAAGTCTCATGTCTACATTCTAAATTTGTTGTGTCTTATGGTTGTTTTTTCTTTATGTTGTGTGATCTCCTTGCAGATACTCCATCTCTCAGCCCATCTGTTATAGACGTCATGAGGGAACCAAGATCATATAGGTAGGCTTGCATGCAAAAGAATGTCAAGAGTAGTTCAGGTTCTGGATATCCCGGGAAGAAGTTGGAAATTTCAGCCCCAGGGGCAAGATCAACTGAGGACATCTAGATGATCGAGGTATCTGATTCCTTTATAGGTGGAGCGTCTCGGGATAATATTGGTGGCACCGCTAAGAATTCTTCTCATATGCCTCATGTTCATCGCAACATTCAGCATAGAGAGGATTCTTTTAATAAGAAGTCGAATAAAAAAAATCGTCCTTTGGAAACATCCCAAGTGGGATCGCAAGACTTTGGGGGATTCTCTTTCAACTTCTCCTACCCTCGGCAAGTTTCAATGGTTAACGATGGCGACCTCTATGTCGTTCTGATGTCCAAGCTCATGTTCTGATGTCCAAGCTCATGGTCGTTCAGAGAGAATGGATTAGGCTCAATGTCATATTGAGGTATTTTATCCCTTCGTAATCAATTTTTAAGTTTTAGCTTCGTTTGGGGATTGATAGTAGGATTTTTAGGTCTCAATTCCCATTATACACATGCGTTGTAGTATAGATGAGGTGTCAATCCAAATGGGTGTGATGCTAACAATCAAGATTGCAATGGTTCTATTGAGTCAAGCTAAACAATAAAAAGGGGGTTTCTAATAGGTCCTAAGTGAATAGAAAATGCATAGAACTAAAAGTAAAAACATAAGCAAACATGCATAAGTAAGTAAATAGGAAAAATGCAAAATAAGTGAAAACAGAGGAAAAGCAAAAAGAGTAAAGGTGCAATCAAATGGGAAACAGCTCCTAAGCATAAGGACAATTGACTAGAGATCCATCATGAACTACCTAAGCACCTAACATACCTCAAATAATGAGCTAACCTCTAGACAGCATATTCATATGCAGCCAAGTCCAATCTCTTGATAAATGGAATCATCCTAAGCAATCACCAGACTAACTCTCGTTAACGGTACACTACCTAGTAGGCATGAAGAACCAATCTACTAAAGCCAATAAGCACCCTAAACATGTAATCTCTTAGGCTAGGATGTGCAAATCTCTGAAATCACCATGATCAAACATTTCATTGAACACCTTTTGAGTGCTGAAATGCCTAAAATCATATTTCAATTGGTGTGAAAGAAATTAGCACGAAGAACAATGAAACAAAAGGGTCTAGATGCAAACAATCTTAGGTATTTTGGTAAAATTGGAACATCAACACTAGTCTACCCCATCCTTAGGAACCTAAGGGAACTACTCACTACTCATGGGTATGAAACCAGGAAAAACAGAAATCATAACTTCAAAACCAAACATCATGATCAAAAGTCACACTATGAAGACCAGCAAGAACACCAACCTAGAAAATAAGAACATCAATGAAACAATAACAAACCCAGAAATAATGATCAAGACTAAAAAGAGATTAAAATAGAAAAACAGAAGATCAACATGCACCAGATATACTGCAACCTTAAACTAAATAGGGAAATGAAGAAATCAAAGATAAACAAGAATTTTATAAGAAATCAGAGTTTTAACACCAAGAACACTAAGAAAATCGAAGGCAAAATATAGAGAAAAGAAACCTAGACAAAAACCTAAAAATGGTATAAAAAAATAGACTCCCTCAAAAAGAAGGCGTTTTAGGGCTAATATAATTTTTAGGAAAAGCCCTAAAATGCATAAAAGACAAAATACAATCATTTGATTGGGTCTTGGGTCAGGTCCATTCCGGATTCGAGTTGGTCGGGTTGGAGCATGTTTGGCTCGAGCTGAGAAGTGCATGAGATCGAGCCGTGTAAAAATTATGCCGAGACGAGGTTTGGCTTGATCGCCGCATCGAGCCAAGAAGAAGAGTTGTGGTCAAGGCAAGAAGGAGATGGCTGAGGTGGAATGGAGATGGTCGAGTCGGAGTCGAGATGGCTCGATCGCTGGATTGAGCCAAAGATTGAGGTGTGGCCTAAGTGGGCTCGATCTATGATCGAGCCAAGGGTGGAGTTGGATCGAGCCAAATGTGAAGGCAGAGATAGGCGTGGCTTGATCCTTGATTGAGCCGAGAGATGTTGGATCGAGCCAAATATGGTCGTGGCTCGATGGGGAGATCGATCTGGATTTGGGGAGTTGGCCGAGAGAAAGAGAGAGAGATCGATCCAAAAGGTATGCACGACCGAGTCGGACTTGGGTGTGGCTAGATCACGGGATCGAGCCAAAATAGTGTCTACCATCGAGCTGGTCCTTGTGCTAGTTCCGTTCCACGCATTTTCTGTTCCTCTTCCGAATTCTCACAAATCATTTGAAAACTCCTAAAAGTCCTGAAAAATCTCCAAAATGCATGCATATGCAAATACTAATGCTAAAATTCCTAAAAATCACAAACTTGTTAATAAAAACTATAAATGTGATATATGAACATCTAAAGACCTAAAAATTGATGCTAAATGATTTCTAAAAATATGAAATTGCAGAGACATCAACTCCCCCAAACTAAATCCTTGCTTGCCCTCAAGCAAGTAATTCAGAAGTCTGGGTGAGAGGTTTGAAAGTGGGAACTCAGAACCAAAACATGCTGCTAACACATGTAATATATATGTCATGTTTTCTAGTTCTAGAATGCAGTCCTAAGCTCGGCCTACTTAAAAACATTAGCCATACTCATCACAGTTCATCACATACCAATTCCAACTTCCACAATGCATTCAAATTTGTTTGCCCCTTTAACATTTATTAATCAGGAACCATGGATCAAGTTATGTGCCTTCAATGAACTCATTTGGTGAAGGACATGTTAAGGAGTAAAGATGACTCCCTTTATACAATGGTTAATGATTCAGAATAAGAGTTCTCTCAAAAGGGAATGAGCTTTAGCAGAAGGCTAAAGGTATGAACACTTAGTTACATACGGAAACAGAACCTCATCTACCCAATGCTAATGAAACCTAAGTTTCATAGTTCTATCTAGTAGGAGATCCCAAATCTACCCTTTTTAAAACTCGAAGTGATCTTACTCATTCATATTTTCCCTTTTTCATCTTTTCTTTGGTTACACTTAGGAGAGACTTCTTTCTTAAACAACTGCTAGATGTTTCAGAAACTTACTTACTTAAATGCTTATGGATTTTGACCATTTCATTTATACTATCTTTCTAGGTTTTACCCTTTTGAATTCGTCATATACTTTTCTTAATCTACACTAGCCATACTTCTTTTGCATACCATTGTTCCCCCAAACTTTCTACTAGCGTATTCTGTTTCTTTTTCCATTCCTCTCTTAAGGTTCTTACTTAACATTTCCTTTTACCATCTACCAAACCCTTTCATTCATTTCCACCCCAACCAACATCCAAAATTGAATCCCACCTAGTCCTATCTAGTCCAAAAAGCATGGACCATAACTACATGAGACCATATTCCTGTCAGTTCAAGCCTAACATGTTCTACCAAGCTCATTCCATAGAAAACCTGCCACTCAGTAGTAATTCAAGATCTGAAAGAAGGCAAGGTTCAAGGGTGGGGATTCTACGTGGGTTAACAAGAGTGATAAAAGGTAGAAGATAACCCAAATATGTATATACTATCCATGAGTTCATATTCAACACACAAACATGATAATTATACATTCAAATTCAAGTTCTAATAGATAGGAGAAAACTTCAAATCACAACATGCTTCAGGAGATAAATGATCATGCAAGTTCACATTCCAAGCAAGGTGCAGTTTTACTTCAGACAAGTTCAGGATGCATTAGAAACTAATAACCAGGGCACTAACATTTTTTGAGAAAACAGCATACTTACAAGGTTATCATCTTCCTAGCTCCCTATGCTAATGCAAATGAACAACCTATAAGTCTAACATCCTAGATACATCTATATGAACACTCTATTTTTGAAGGATAATTTTCAAAAAAATTTCAAATTTTTATGGTTTTTACATGCTAGATGCTATGTAGATGTTATGAAAAGTGGAGACAAATGAACACACATGAAATTTCATTAGTGATAATCCCCTGAATCCTCCCCCAAACTCTAATTACACAGTCTCTGTGTAAACCAAATTCGGAAATGGACTCAGGGGTTGGACAAATAGCGAAAAAGCATAAACCACTACAGGAAATTGAGGCATTAATAGCAGTCCTCTACAGCGTTTATGACATAAGTGCTGTAGAAAAGTTTTTAATAGCGTTTTTGTTTTTGTAACCGCTACGAAAAATTCCACTTAATGAAAACAAAACATTACATAACACTTAAAAATTAGAAACGCTATGTGATCTATGCCGCTTAAATTTTTTACTTTTTCATTTTTATTTTCGTCTCCCTCGCGATTTCACTCCATCTTTTTTCTTCTATCTGAGCTTCAAATTTTTATTACTCTCTTGGAATCTTGTTGCTTCTTTTTCCTCTTCAAATCACAGAAAAACTCGTCTTGTTTCACTTCCTGTTTAGTGAAGGTTAGGTCAATTTCTGTTCTCGATTCCTCAACAATCAAGGGTTCAATATTTAGTGTATATGTTCACTTTAGTGCTTAATTCTTAGGGTTTTCATTCTATTTAGTGTTATCAATTTTCCGTTGCCTCATTTCTCTGATTATCTCCATTCCTTTTTCTGATTGAACGGTTGAAACATGAGCAAATCATGGGTATGGCTTCCGAGGTATGTAAATGTGTTTCAATTAATTTACGTTTCCTGATTATCTCGATTCCTTTTTATGATTCAATTGATTGGGTTAGTGTAACTGTGAATTTACAGGGCAAGCATTGAGTATGAGGAAGGTGCTAGAGATTTTGTAAACGAATCAACGAAGAGGTTGGGTAATCCTCAACAGATGTTATGTCCCTGTATCGACTGCCGTAATTTGTGCCATCAAGACAGAAACACAGTTTTGGATCACTTAGTCATTAGAGGTATGAATCATAAATACAAGAGAAATGATGTTTGGAGTATTGATGGAGAGCAAGGACTGAAAAGACAATCTTAGAAAATGAAGACAATGAAGCGTATGAGTTGTTTAGAACTGCATTTTTTGACAATGAAGGTAATCAACAGTCCTCAAAGAAAGAACAACCTGAAATTTTTCAAAGTGAAGAAGAATCTCAGTTTTAAAAGAAGTTAGAGGATGCAGAAACTCCATTATATTCAGGTTGTCCAAATTACACCAAAGTTTCAACAATTATGGGACTATACCAAATTAAGGTTAAGAGTGGGATTTCAGAGAATTATTTTGATCAGATTTTGAGTATGGTTCATGATATGTTTCCTGAAGGAAATGTGCTTCCGAGGTCATCATTTGAGATTAAAAAATTCTTGAAGGTCTTTGGTTTTGGATATGATGTGATTCACGCTTGTAAGAATGATTGTATTCTTTACTGGAAGCAGTATGAGGAGATGAGTAGCTACCCTAGATGTGGTGCTTCAAGATGGGAACCTGATAAACATTCTAGAGAGACAAAGAATGGGATTCCAGCAAAAGTACTCAGGTACTTCCCTATAAAAGAAAGATTCAAGAGGATGTTTAGGTCAAACGAAATGTCTAAGAATTTGCAATGGAATTTCAGTAATGGTTCAACTGATGGAACAATGCATCACCCATTGGACTCACTAACTTGGGCACAGGTCAATGCTAAATGGCTAAAATTCACAGTTGATCCAAGAAACCTGCAACTTGGTATTTGCACAGATAGTATGAATCCATTTTCTTTGCAAAACACAAACCATAGTACATGGCCAGTTTTACTAGTGAACTACAATAAGCCTCCAATATTGTGTATGAAGTCAGATAACATAACGTTATCTCTTTTGATTCATGGTTCTACTGCACTAGGTAACAACATCGATGTTTATATGGCTCCTTTGATTTATGATCTAAATGCTTTATGTAATGAAGGTATCAAGGTATTTGATTCATTGTCTTAGGAGAATTTCACATTTACAGCTATATTACTGTGGAGTATCAATGACTATCCAGATTGGGGATCTTACCTGGTTGTACAGTAAAAGGCAAACAAGCATGTATTGTATGTGGGAAAGATACTCCTTTTAGTTGGTTGAATTTCAGTCGAAAGCATGTGTATATGGGAAATAGGAAACGTCTCGGGCCTGGTCATCCTTATTGAAGTAAAAGAGAGTGGTTTGATAACAAAGTTGAGTTAGGTACAGCTAATAGAATTGAAACTTGAGCTAAGATATATGAAGTCCTTAAGAATTTTAATAATGATTTTGGGAAACATTTGGGGAAGAAAAGCAAAAGGAAAAGATCGGGTTTGATTGAAGAAGACAGTGACCAATGGAGATGGAAGAAGAGGTCTATTCTATTTGGTTTACCATACTGGAAGGTTAAAAAAAAATTATATTACTTTTTATAATATTCTATTTCATTACTAAATATGTTACGGTATTATTTGACTTGTAAGTTAAATTTTATTGACTTAGGATATGCCGGTGCGCCACAACATTGACTTAATGCATGTGGAGAAGAATGTGTCTGATGCCATTCTCTCCATCTTCATCCAATCTGCTAAATCCAAAGATGGTTTGAAAGCAAGACAAGATTTGGTAGATATAGGGATTAGAACAAAACTGCACATTGAGCAACGTGGAAAGAAAATGTTCTTACCTTCTGCTTCTTGTTGGCTGTCCAAGAATGAGAAGGTTATATTTTGCAAGAGGTTATATGAATTTAGAGGACCAGGTGGCTACTGTGCTAATATAGCCAACTGTGTCTCACTTGATCCTACTCATATTGGTGGATTGAAGTCTCATCATCACCATGTTCTTGTACAGAACTTACTATCGGTTGCATTGATAGGTTTGCTTAAAGAAGGACCAAGGGCTGCAGTTAGTAGGTTATGCAACTTCTTCAGTAAACTATGTCAGTGTGTAGTTGACCCTGAGAAGCTTATAACAATGGAATCTGAGTTAGCTGAGACAATGTGCCAAATGGAAAAGTTTTTTCCTCCATCTTTGTTTGATATAATGTTTCATCTCCCAATACATTTAGCAAGAGAAACTCGTTTGGGTAGACCAGTCCATTTTAGATGGATGTATCCATTTGAGAGGTATATTAAATTTTGTTTTTGTGTTTCTAATTTGATATAGTTAACTAAATTGTTACATGATTTACACTCAGGTACATGAAAACACTTAAGTCATATGTTGAGAACTATGCTAGGCCGGAAGCTTGTATGGCAAAAGGATATTTGGCATCTGAATGTGTTGCTTTCTGCTTGGAGTTTCTACAAACATCTGTACTAGTTCTAGAGTCTGCCAATCATAATGAAGATGTTGATTTAGATGAGCATATACTTGAAGGTCGTCCAATTAACAAGTCTAAAGAAATTACACTATCTGATAAAGAGCTTGACATTTCTCACAGATATGTGTTAATGAACATGGAAAGAATAAGTCCATATATGTTGAGTAAGTTCTTTCTCTTAATTACTTAAAATTAAATTTATTGTTAATCAATAATACATCTCAGTTTATCTTTTATGGTAATCAATATGCACCTTGAGGATTTGCAAGAGAAGGATTTTTGTTGCAGGAGAAATCAAACCTTTTATGGAAGTAACATGGAGAAAGATTTGCATAGTGGTTAAAAACAGAGGTTTGTACATCCTCTTCTCAATTAAGCAGTAATTTAAGAATTGATATTATCTACTTTTGTTTTCATCATATCCCAACTAAATCAAAGGAACATTCTGAAAGCTGAGATTTGCTAGCATTTGGTCCAAGACACAATGCTCAAACCTATAAGGGTTTTATAATCAATGGACATCGATTTCACATTGATGACTTAAAAAGAAAGACTCATGCAGTGGAGTAGTATATGAAGCTTTTACAATGTGTAGATCAAGTGCAAGAGACACTAACCATTTGGAAGATGTAGTTTCATTCTTTGGAGTGATTCAAGAGATATTAATACTTGACTACCACATGTTCCATATTCCATTATTCAAGTGTAAGTGGGAAAACAAAGGGAACGATCTGAAGGAAGAAGATGGTTTTACTCTACTGAATTTCAGTTCAAACCAAACATCATTTATCCAAGATCCATACATTATGCCTTCTCAAGCAAAACAAGTGTTTTTCTATAGAGAAGATGATGATTCACCTTGGTGTGTTATTATGAGGGCTCCACCAAGAGGGCATCATGAGTTAGAGACAGAAGAAGAGTTTACTGCTGCACTAATACCAATCCAAGAGAATGAAGATTTTGGAGATGAACCTTCTGATGATGACAGTTTCTGTGTTAGAGAGAATTGTGAAGGGGTCCTAGTAGCTGAATAAGTTTTTTAGGATTAGTATAGAATTTAGTACTTAGGATATGTAAATAATTAGTTAACAGTTACTAGAAAATTTACTAATTAGATCTTGATTGCTTTGAATTAGTTTCAGGTGAGCTAATATGAATAAGCCTAATGTACCTACACGTCGCAGTAAACGTCAAAAAGGTGAAGAAGCAAGTGTTGAGTCACTTAAGCCTAAACATACACACAGAAAGCCTACTGATGAAGAGCTGGTTTTAGAAGATGAAGAATCAGAACAAGAAGACATGAATGACCAAGAGACATAAGAAGCAAGGGTAGAGAAGACTAACAATGATGAAGAAAGGGAAGAAGCAAGAGTATAGAAGACTAACAATGATGAAGAAATGGAAGAAGCAAGAGTAGAGAAGACTAATAATGATGAAGAAAGGGAAGAAACTAGAGCAGATATGCCTACATCTGGTACATAAAACATTTATAACAATGTTGGTTAATATGAGCAATCACAAACATGTATAAAGAGACGAAGAGGACGCACAAGGATGAATAGAGTGGCTAAAAATCATGAGGATAAAGTTGAAGTTGAGTTCATTTCTATGGGTGAACATGTTGGGGATGGATCAGTAACACTTTCTTCATTCCTAGGTCCTCTTGTGAGGGAGCATGTACCTATACTTCTTTATGATTGGAGATGCCTTGATGAGCAGACAAAAGAGACAATGTGGGAGGAAATTTAGGTAATTTATCAATATATTGAATGAGTGTTATAATCTGTTAACTTGGTAATCTTTTACAGGGAAGGTTCAATTTAATTGAACAGTGGCAGAAAGATAGTGTGTTGAAGCAAATGGGATGTATATGGAGGTCTTCAAAATCAAGGGTTGTTCAATCTATGAGAGCTGTAAGTATACATAACAAAGAAAAGCTTATTAGCTTAAAACCAAGCAATGTTTCATCTGTGTCATCTTGGATGAATTGGGTGAAGAAGAAGAAAGACAACGATTTCAAGGTTGTCATTGTTATTTTTTAAAGATTTCAAATTATAGTTTCTCATTACTGTTTTTTGTTCCTTTACTCTGAAGGTCCAAAGTGACAAATACAGGGAATTACAGAGATCTCAAATTCCCCATACAACTAATCGTAAAGGAATGGTTCGCTTAGCTCATGAAATGGTAGTATTCTCTTTATTTTACTTATGTCGATTGATATATAAGAATTATATTATGTTATTGTAGAAGAAAAAAGAGTTCAGATCCCACAAAGATCACTAGGAGTAAGGTTTGGGTAGCAGGACACACATATTCAGATGGAAGACCTATGAAGCCAGAGTTTCAAGAAACAATTGTAAGAATTCCAAAATATTTAATCTCGTATAGCTTCTCTTACTGTTAAATTATATGGAACCAGGAAAGGATCAAATCGATAGATAGTGAAATGGAATCAACTGCCATTATGAATGTTAAAGAAGATGTTGTGGCTCAAGTCTTAGGCAAAGACAAACCATGAAGAATACAATGGGCAGACGAATAACTGCTACCAAGATAACATTCATGCAGGCAAGGGACTCACATGTAAAGAAGCTTGAAGACAAACAACTAGAGTTGCAGAATGTAGTTCGTGGTTTCGAGAATGTAGTTCGTGGATTGACTGTAAGTTCACAATTTTTTTTCAAAAGTTTAAAAGTTGTTTACCTTGGCATTTTCTTTTTCTATTAGAAGCGTGATGGTGTGAGTGGTCATAGAAAAATAGGACCTAGGTATCAGATTTTAGATTGGTGTGAACAAGATGAGGATGTAGTCATTGGAGAAGGAGAATTACGCTCAGATGAACCAAGTTACAAGATTGGTTGCATTCCATTAGGTCCTAATGCAGGAGCTGTTATTGTTACCTCCATCATAAATAAAACAGCATCTATATGGAGGCCTTCTTCATCTGCTGCCAAAATTGGCCAAGCTATTGGACTGAAAATTGCATGGCAGCTTGATAAGCTAATCATGGATGAAATGGAATCTTCATCTAATAATAAGACTGTTGGTACATCTGTAAGCTTTTAAATCTTGATATTTATGATTTTTTAGGATTAATATTTTACTTATTTACATCTATCAATAGGCTACAAATAAAGAAGATGAGAAGATTCACATTTATGCTTGGAACAAGGAAAATGTCATTGTTGCTGAGGGTTGTCTTGTGTCAACTAATCCAGAAGAATTTGTAGACAGCGTACCTTTGGGTCCAAATGCTGCTATTGTCAAGGTACTAAAGGTACATATTGAAGATGAATATCTATGGAGACCAAATGAAGAAAGGTTCGTGATTGGTGAAGCAATTGGCAAGAACATTGCATGGCCTATCCATAAGATTGAAATGGATAATGAAGAAGCAAGAAAGGATGAAATAATGTCAAAATCTAGATCACTAACTGTAAGTAACTGATTAATGTCATAAGATTGAAAATGATTACTGATATTTGATGAATTTATATGCAGCGTGCAAGTACAAGCTCTAGCAACAAGAAAGAGAAGAAGAAATGCTACCTCTTAGATATAGAAGGAAATGGGATCAAAGTTTCTCAAGCTCAATTTTTTCAACAAATCCAGAAGACAAAGTTCATTTTCTTCCCTTCAGTCGCAATGCAAGTAAGGTATGGGTCGTTACTCCTTTAGTTGAAGATGCTGCTGTTTGGAGACCAAATTCTGAAACTAAAGTCATTGTTGATGCTTTGGGTAGTACAATAGCTTGGCCAAATGACAATCTAATTTACATGTGAGTACTTGTGGATTTCAAACTTGTAATGTATGTGTGATATTAGTATTTGTGATTTCTGTTCAAACTTGTTGTGATTGTAATGAATAAAGATTATGCTTAGTTGTTTAATATAAATTTCTGTATAAATTTGTGTAGAAAATTTTGTATAATCAATTTCTGGTGAATAAGATAACAAATAAATTTATAACAGACAAAAAATGCTACAATATAAATATAATTAATAACAGAAAAAAATCTAAAATAACATTAACAAAGCGCTATGGTAAAAGATATTATTGCATTAATAAAAACATTGTATTTGAAAGATATACCGTAACAAAAAAGCGCTACAATAGGTCAAATACCTACTGTCGTGGGTGTTGATACATCGTTTCTAACTATGCTGAAATAGCAATAGATAGCGTTTTTCGGCCGTCATAGATACGCGATTTTCCTGTAGTGAACACACTTTAAGCATAAACAACAATCAGAAGCAGCAACCAGAAACAGCAAACAGAAATCAAAGCACATTAGTCGGATTATACAATGACAGGGTGGATTGAGATGGACCTCAGTTACCCCAGTTGGGCTAGTAGTCATCTAGATAAAAGGTCGAAAAGAAGTCCACACCAGATCCCATAGGTGTCATTTGTGAAATGATCGCCCTTAAGTTGTAAATGTCAGGGCAGAACTCGAGATTCTCAGCTCTATCCAAAGTAGTCCACCTGCAGTTTGGGAGTAGGAAAACTCCTTGGTTGAGGAACATCAGTTGGAATAGATAGCAAATTGGGAGTTCAAGTTCCCGACTATGAACCGTATTTCCGTCAGGTAGTTCATGTACATTAGTTTTGATGGCAAAGAACTTCCACCAAGTGTTAAAATGGGTGTTATCCATCCCCCAATGCTTAATTCGGGTCTCATCCTTCCTCTCGTGCCCCACTTGGGGTTTTTGAACGTCAACAGTTGCTCTAAGAATAGCTTGAGGGGAAAAGGTCGTAGCTTAGAGACGCGGTGAAATAAGTTATTTTTCTACAAAGAGTAGCAGATGTGCTCATGGAGACCCAGGCGCAGGTAGTTCATTTCTTCAGCAATTATGATGTTGGTTTCTTTTCTAGCATAGAACGAATTAGCTAAGATTTGTTGCACATATCTGACCGCGGGGTGGCGGATGCTCGAGCTTTTGGTCCGTTCGGGCTCAAAGTCGGTGGCCGCTATTTCATCCCAAACGAACTCTACCTCATCCTGAGCATTAGCAAATCTGTTTGGTTGGTACTTCATGCAGTTAAAGCCGTAGATATCCCATAGTTGCCCGAAAGTTAATTTGTTGGTTTTTCCATCCAAGTCCTTAAAAGTTATAAAACCTCCAACAGTTCTATCAGCTTCATCATTATAGAAATAGGTAACCTCCAGAGATGCTAGGAACATGAAAGTTGTCTCTTGGTAGGGCTCATGATTCATGGTGAGCACGCTGAACATCCTCATTTTCTCCAATATGTCTTGGACTTCTTCCAGGATACCAAGGGTGCTCAGAGTCTCTGTATCTGGAAACCTTGATCATGTGAAGTCTAATTGCATCAGCCTCCCATAAATTTCTTCAACCGATTGTTCATGTGAACCGCTTGGCATTCCTCCATTTGACATTGTACCTATATCAAGTTCAGAAACAAACATTTAGAACTTAAACTTTGAAAAGGGATAATTAGAGGAGTCTAGTTCAAGCATTAGGAAGTTTATGAACCGAAAGTTTCAAAGATCTAGGAATTCAAGTTAAAACCGAATTTCTTGTGATTGAAAACCATTTCAAAGTTTAGAAAATTTTAAGAATGAAAGGACTGAAACCAATTTGGGCGATGCTTTAAAACTTCTGGAAGGTTTTGGAGAAACTTGATATGATCACGAAATGATAAATGAGGGTGAAGTGTTTAGAGTGATGAGAAGTTAAAAGATGATGGACTCCCTTATATAGGCTCCTTGGTCTAAATTGAGAGTGTGGTAGTTAGGAGTGGTGAATGGAAACATGTGGGTGAGGTTCAAAGGAGTGGTATGTGGATGAGGTTTAAAGGGGAGACATGGGAGTGATGGAGGTGTAAGAGATATGTTGGGGAATCTTGGAAAGGTGAGAGGACACTTCTTTGGCATGAGGTGAGTAGTGGGAAAGTGGTGAGGCTTGTGGAGAGGCTTGGCTAGATTTTTATCATGCTCAAAAATGGCTTGATTGGATTTTTCAGCTCGAAGGTGTTTGCATGCTTGGTTCGATCTCAAGTGTTGTTGCGGCTTGATGGGAAATTGCTTGGCTAGAGCATGCGTTAAAGTTGACTCGAGCATGCCTTGAGAAATGGGTCGATCTTACCGAGAAAGTGGCTTGATGGTGATTTAGCACTTGGCTTGATCAAACGTTGAGGATGGTTCGAGCATTATCGAGACACGGCTTGATCGGAACTATTGCTTCGGATCTATCTGAATGCAACGTGGCTACACCAAGTTGAACATGTGGCTCGATCGTTTCATAAGGACTGGCTCGATCGTATCGAGCATGGCTTGATCAAACCCAAAAGTGTGGCTAAATCGCTATAAGACGTGGCTCGACCATGCCTCAAACATGGCTCGATCCTAATTGTTTTGTGGCTCGATTCCAACTCAAGATGGCTCGATGGAACCTTGTGATTCGAGTCGAACACTTGATTAAAAACTTCGAGCTAGTCCATTTCCCATTTTTCTCACTGCTTAAATGCCCGAAATGTATCCCTAGGTACCTAAGACACCAAAACCAGATAAAAACTAAAATGCAATAAACGAAGTACTGAAATTAAAAAGCATTAAAATCGAATATATACAAAGATAGACATCAGAATTCCTTCCAAGTGAGCTTGTTTTAAGTCATTAAGCTTGATTTCCTGTTTTTAAGATTAATGACCCTGAGACGGCTCCCCAAAGAGAGTCGAGGTCTTTTCCGAGAAAACTTTGTCATCACCATTCTGATCAACCTTGTTGTTCAGCTTTGATTTTCATCAACTTCTACAGCAAGTATGATGTCTTCACCAAATAGTATCTCTTTGATCATGAATTTCTTGGAACAATGTGGATCCACATTCCCCATATAATACCTGAACTTTTTGTTAAGTAGAAACACTTGGTCTCCATTTTTGATATCCAAGCTTTGGATATGATGTTCCAAACATTTTTCAGAAATTGGAGTGTCTGAAGGCGGTTTCTGAGGTGGTATACGTTCAGGTTGAGGTTTGAATTCATGACTTCCTTTTCCTAGACCCTTCAGATTGTTCTCAGCAGTTGACATTACCAATGTTCTGATTTCCCCTAACTCCGCATAAATTCCTTTATTTGGTTCCTTAATAAGCTTGAAAGCTTCATGGTGCATTACAGAGTGTGTTGGATCCTTCCCCAATTCATCTTCAGATGCATCACTACTTGAGTACCCATCATTATGATTGTCCTCATTAAGTTCCTTAATAGAGAATAACTGACCTTGGATGGTGAGCTTCTTAGTTTTTCTCCTAATGTTGAAAATCATCTTTGGACCTCTTCCTACGTTCAGCTTGATGTGACCTTTCTTAACGTTGATTATAGGTCCAACTGTGGCTAAGAATGGTCTTCCAAAGATCAATGGGCCTTTCGGTTCTTCATCCATCTCCAATACCATAAAGTATGTGAGTATTTTTGCATCTTTGATCTTCATAGGTAAGTTTTCCAAGATCCCGATAGGATACCTAATTGATCTGTCTGCCAACAACAAAGTTATGTTGGAAGTCTTGAACTTGTCGAATCCCAGCTTCTTGGCAGTAGACAAAGGCATTAGGTTGATAGATGCTCCTAAATCGTAGAGGCATTCACCAAAGGTCAGGGGTCCTAGTAAGCATGGCAAGGTGAATGAACCAGGATCCTCTTGCTTCTCGGTTATCAAAGAATTGCACTCGACAATTGGGTCCAACACTTCTTGAGCTATCTCTTCTTTCATAGGGTTTCTCAAAGATATCTGGGTATTTCGCCATGATCTCTTTCTTGAAACGTGATGGGAATGGAATATCATAAGGTGATGGATCATAAGGCGTTGCAATATCCTTTGAAATAGTTAACTTATCAATAGGCTTGTCAACAGGAACATATTCTTCATGATCCAGAGGTGCAACTACGTTTGAACTCAAATCCCCCCAACTTGAATCACATTGTCCTCAGTGCAAATAGTAGTGGAATTTGGAGGAGGAATGCCAGTAGTATCCCCATGATAGATGTCATTGACATGAGCATATTCCTTCGGATTTTGCACACACTTTCCGGTAAGTTGACCGTTTGTAGAAGCAGAAGTGGATGCGGTCTTGCCTTCGGGAGGAGTGACCCTGGAGTTGAGAGTTTCAAGCTTCACATATATGGCACTGAATGAAGTATCCATCTTGTGTTGAATTTCACCAAATTTCTTTGATGTCTCCATGGCGCTATTGGCTTGACCGTGAAGAAGTTCTTGAAGCGTTCCCATGCTTCATAGAAGGTTTCAGCGGTCCTCTGTCCGAAACTAGAGATGTCATTCCTCAGTCGTGTTGTTCTAGAGGTAGAGAAGAACTTTTCAAGGAATGCTTTCTTGCAAGCATCCCGGGTGGTGATGGAATTCCTGGGAAGCGACTTCTCCCATTGATGTGCCTTCTCCCCCAAAGAGAATGGGAAGAGGCGTAGCTTAAAAGCATCCTCACTCACACCATTTATCTTCGTGAGGTTGCAGAAAAGATCAAACTCGTCGAGGTGATCGAGTGGATCCTCCATAGACAGACCATGGAACTTGTTCCCCTGCACCATTGTGATTAGACTGTGCTTGATCTTGAAGTTGTTGTTTTGAACCTCAAGTGGGTTGATTCCATGTCGAATGGTGTGAGTGTTAGGGTTTTCACCAGCACCTATAGTGTGCTGGTTATCTCGTTCAACGTTGTCTACCATTTGTAGGTCCAACCGTCTTAAATGCTCCACATGTTCTTGTTCACGTCTCGCCCGAGAGTATTCCCGTTCAAGAGCTTTGATATCGTCAACGATGGGTTTTAAGTCTGTTGGTCCTCTGCTTCTCAAGTTCATACACTGTTATGCAAGTACCTGAAAAGAAAAGCAAAAAAAGGAAAACAAAGTTAGTATGGTTGGAAAAAGAGACTTGATCCCAAAAGATCCAAAATCCATAATTTAGCAAACAAACACCCAATTGGCAACGACGCCAAATTGATAGTAGGATTTTCAGGTATCAATTCCCCATTATACACATGCATTGTAGTATAGATGAGGTGTCAATCCAAATGGGTGTGATACTAACAATCAATATTGCAATGATTCTATTGA
The DNA here is from genome assembly GCA_900406425.1 of Iberis pinnata. Taxonomy (NCBI): domain Eukaryota; kingdom Viridiplantae; phylum Streptophyta; class Magnoliopsida; order Brassicales; family Brassicaceae; genus Iberis; species Iberis pinnata. The sequence goes on along the minus strand of OVBE01001812.1, from coordinate 16,382 downwards.
GTCAAGCTAAACAATAAAAAGGGGGTTTCTAATAGGTCCTAAGTGAATAGAAAATGCATAGAACTAAAAGCAGAAACAGAAGCAAACATGCATAAGTAAGTAAATATGCAAAAGGAAAAATAAGTGAAAACAGAGGAAAAGCAAAAAGGGTAATGGTGCAATCAAATGGGAAACAGCTCCTGAGGACAAGGGTAATTGACTAGAGATCCATCATGAACTACCTAAGCACCTAATATTCCTCAAACAATGAGCTAACCCCTAGACAGCAAATTCATATGCAACCAAGTCCAATATCTTTATGTGGAATCATCATAAGCAATCACCAAACTAACTATCATTAACGGTACACTACCTAGTAGGCATGAAGAACCAATCTACTAAAGCCAATAAGCACCCTAAACATCTAATTTCTTATGCTAGGATGTGCAAATCTCTGAAATTACCATGGTCTGGTATTTCATTGAACACCTTTTGAGTGCTGAAATGTCTAAAATCATATTTCAATTGGTGTGAAAGAAATCTACATGAAGAACAATGAAATAGAAGGGATCTAGATGCAAACAAGTTTAGGTACTTAGGTAAAATCCGAACATCAACACTAGTCTACCCCATCCTCAGGAACCTAAAGGAACTACTCACTACTTATGGGTATGAAACTAGGAAAAACATAAATCATAACTTCAAAACCAAACATCATGATCAAAAGTCAAACTATGAAGAACAGCAAGAACACCAACCCAAAAAATAAGAACAGCAATGAAACAATAACAAACCCAGAAACAATGATCAAGACTAAAACGAGATTAAGATGGAAAAACAGAAGATCAACATGCACCAGATAGACTGCAACCTTAAACTAAACAAGAAAATGAAGAAATCAAAAGATAAACAAGACTTTTATAAGAAATTAGATTTTTAACACCAAGAACACTAAGAACATCAAAGGAAAAATAGAGAGAAAATAAACCTAGACAAAAACCTAAAAATGGTAAAAAAACATACTCCCTCAAAAAGGAGGCATTTTAGGGCTTATACAGTTTTTAGGAAAAGCTTTAAAACGCATAAAAGAAAAAATACAATTATTGGATTGGGTCTTGGGCCAGGTCCATTCCGGATTCGAGTTGGTCGAGTCGGAACATGTTTGGCTCGAGCTGAGAAGTGCATGAGATCGAGCCGTGTAAAAATTTTGCCGAGATAAGGTTTGGCTCGATCGCCGGATCGAGCCGAGAAGAAGTGTTGTGGTCGAGGCGAGAAGGAGATGGTCGAGGTGGAATGGAGATGGCCAAGGTGGAGTGGAGATGGCTTTATTTCTGGATCGAGCCAAAGATCGAGGTGTGGCCTAAGTGGGCTCGATCCGTGATCGAGCCAAGGGTGGAGTTGGATTGAGCCAAATGTGCATGCAGAGATAGGCGTGGCTCGATCTGTGATCGAGCTGAGAGATGTTGGATCAAGCCAAATGTGGTCATGGCTTGATGGGGAGATCGATCCGAATTTGGGGAGTTGGCCGAGAGAGAGAGAGATCAATTCAAAAGGTATGCACGACTGAGTCGGACTTAGGTGTGGCTCGATCACGGGATCGAGCCAAAGAGTGTCTACTATCAAGTTGGGCCTTGTGCTAGTTCTGTTCCATGCATTTTTTGTTCCTCTTCTGAATTCTCACAAATCATCCTGAAAACTCCTAAAAATCCCAAAAAATCTCCAAAATGCATGCATATGCAAATACTAATGCTAAAATCCCTAAAAATCACAAACTTGCTACTAACATCTATAAATGTGATATATGAACATCTAAAGACCTAAAAATTGATGCTAAATGACTCCTAAAAACCATGAAAATACATAGACATCAGGGATCATGACAAAAAGATTTCTATGATGCAGATCGCGGGTAGGGCTAACTGGTTAGTGGGCATACTTGACGATAAACTGTGAAAGGCCCAAATGAATATGGGTTTGGTACTGGTTGAAGAGACGAATGCTCTGGCTAAAAAATCTTTGGCCAAACTTAAACCTGCCATATGTAAAATGGAGGTGCTCACCGAGGAGAATGGTAAGTTGAAGGCTGAGAATGTTGAGCTCGAAATTTTGGAGAAAAGGGATGTTGCGAGAATGAACGAGGATGCAGTGCGTCATGGAAAGTAAAGATATGGTTGAAGGAGAAATAAAAGAGTGTCACAGCTATATTGAATGAGGTTCGTGAGGGTGTGGAGAGGATGGTGATGGAAAAGGTTGAAGAAAAAGAGAGACTTCTAGCTGAGAATTTTGCAATGAGGATGGAATGGGTCAAAGGTAAGGTGGTGAATGAGAGGGTGTACCAAAAAAAGCTGCAGGTTGAGTATATAAAAGGAAATATGTAGTTGATCGATAGCTCGCTTTGGTGGGAGTCTTCGCTTGAGTCTGAGAGGGTTGACTTGGAAGCGAACCTGGTGGTTTTTGCTGTGTAATTAAAGCAGCTTGAATTTAAAGAATTGAATGTAGAAGAGGACTGGGTTGCGACTCCGTCTCCATCTGAGTCAAGTGATCATCCTGGTGAATCTCATAAGTCGATTCCTACTGAGGTTTTCGACCCATATGGTACTAATTTTTCTAATCTTGATCTAGTTGAGGAGCCGACCATGCTGAAAAAGATAAGATCCTAGCTGGGGATGCTATGGATGATGCTCAGGACGAGAAGGTCGAAGTAAATGTGGGGGGTGCATTGGACAAGGCTATGGAGGTTGTTGTTCGTATCGGGGTGATTGCTGCTGAGACAAACGAGGAACCCCCCAAGGATGGTCAAGGAGACAAGAACGAGATGGAATGAACACTGATGGTCTATATCCCCTTTTCTTCCTTGCCTTTTCTTTTATGTTGTTTTTCCTTTGAACATGGTTGCCTGGGGAGGCTTTTACCCGAACTTTTTATGTTTCTTTTGTTTGTTTGGACCTGAACCTTTTCCTTTTTCATCTGGATGGTTTTTTCAATTTGTTTGGCTTCAAAAAGTGTGTCGACTGTCGCATTTTGTTTGCATATTTTTCCTTTAGATTGAGTCAACTTTTAGGCCCCCCCCCCCCCACATTTTTTGAGAAAAATTTATAGTTAGAGTTGAACTCGCTAAAAGGAGTTGCCTACGTACCCCGAGATTCGGGATCAAGCCTTGGTCGTAGTTCACTGATAGAGGTTACAAACAACATATAATAAAAATACGATGAAAGTAAATGGGATGGTTCTTCAATAATGAAATTTTGAGATGTTGAGCATTTCATGGATGTCTTTCCTCATTCACGTCTTCGTCCTCAAGCTCGTATACACCTGGTTTGATGATCCTTGATACCTTGTATGGCCCTTCCCATTTGATTCCTAATTTTCATGCGTTATTTTCAGCCCGGGCAGGGAAAACTTCTTGTAGCACAAGCTATCCTTCTATGAATCGGCGTTGCCTGATCTTCTAGTTTTAGAATCTTGCCATAACATTTTTATAATTTTGTAGTCACACCATTGCTTAGTCTCTCCTTTTGTCAACTGTGTCAGCTATGTCGATGAGCTTCTGGTCATTTTGATATGTGTTTTGCAGTGCTAACTCCCTCCTCAGGCTACGTACTTCTGTCTCATCTAGTATGATGGTCTCGGTGTTGTTGACTAAAGCGAATGGAGAATCGTTTGCCCCCTCCTAGGGGTCGTTCTGTATAAGCAAAGTACTCCTTCTAATTCATTTTCCCATTTCCGTTTCTTCTCATCTAGTCGCTTCTTAAGCCCGTCTAATATGGTTTTGTTGGCTTCTTCGGCTTGGCCGTTTGCCAGAGGATAATAAGGTGTTGAATAGGTAAGGTTGATTCTCATTCTTTCGCAAAATTCCTTGAACCTGTCTGAGGTGAGTTGAAGACCGTTGTCCATGTGTATTTCGTAAGGGATCCCATGGCGACAGATTATGTGCTTCCTAATGAAAGCCTCTACGTTCTCAGATTTCACCTTCGCATAGGACTCATCTTCTATTCAATTGGAGAAATAATCAGTCAAGACTAATAAGAAGCGCTTTTCTTTCGACCTGTGCATTGGACCGATTATATCCATAGACCATCACATGAATAGGTATGGTGTGGTGATCGATTGTATCTCCTCAGTTGGTCGATAGAAGACCGGTGCGTATTTTTGACATTTCTCGCACTTTAGTGCGTATTTCTCACAATCGGTAATCATCGTTGGCTAATAGTAACCATACCTCTTGATTTGAATGCCAAAGCTCTACCGCCTGAGTGGTTATCGCTATCGTGGACTTCCCTTATTATCTTTCTGGTCTTATGATTGAATATGCACTTTAAGAGTGATCCTCGGACACTCCATTTGTAGAGATTTCCATCTAGCTGAGTATAGGTTGTGCTTTTGGCTTTCAGTTTTCTTGCATCCCATTTCTTTGGGGGTAGGATCCCATCCTCAATGTATGCAAGTCTCTTGATTCGCCAATCTATTTTTGTTTCAACCTCATATGCTTCTAGGGGAAGTCGTTCTCCTCCATATCTTCAGGGTCGGGGTTGGCTTTGTACTCTTCTATCAATTCTTGTATAACACAGGTGGTCTTAGTTACTAAGATGTTGGATTTGTTAATTGTCTCGACGGGGATGATTCTTGTTGTTTGAGGATCCGTAATTGAGGCTAGGGCATCTGCAGGTGTGTTTTCTCTTCTATAGATTTTAATCAGCTTGAACTCGAGAAAATCTTTAGAAAGGTTTTTCACCACTTCTAGATATGATTCCATTTGGTCATCTCTTGTTTCATACTCTCCACTGAATTGGTTTTCCACTAGTTTGGAGTCTTAGTATGCGTTGATCTATTTCACCCCGATTTCTGATGCAAGATGCAGGCAGCTATCATTGCTTCATTATCTAAGGCCGCGAAATTTATTCTAAATAATTGTTCGACCATTCCATTATTGGGGCAATGAGTCGTACACCCACTTCTGAGCCATGTAGAATGGTAAAAACTTCTTATTCCCTTTGGGGAGATTGTAGAATGGTAGAAACTCATCCGTCGATTTGGAAATGAAGCGGGTTAGCGCTGTTATGCGACATGTTAGCCTCTGTACTTCCCTTGTGTCTTTGGGAGATGGAATCCTTCATAGCGCATTGATCTTATTGGAGTTGGCTTCAATGCCTCTTCTGGTTACTAGGTAACCAAGAAACTCTCTTGACGTGACTGCTAAAGTGCAAATAGTCGGATTCAGCTTTATTTCGTAGGTGTTTATGATTTGGAAACAGACACAAAGGTCCTTTACGTGATCGTCCTTATCCGAGGGTTTGACAAGCATGTTGATGATGTATACTTCCATCATCTTCTTGAGCTACTCTGAGAACATCTTGTTTACTAGGCGCTGATAGGTTGCCCCAACATTCTTCAAGTTGAAAAGCATCACCTTGTAGCAGTTTATACCACGATCAATAAGGAAAGACATCTTCTCTCTATCATCATGATGCATAAGTATTTGATTGTATTTGGAAAAGGCGTACATGAACGAGAGGAGTTTGTATCCTGATATGGCTTATACTAGTTGGTCTATGTTAAGTAGTGGGAAGTTATCTTTGGAACGTGCTTTGTTTAAGTTCGTGAAGTCGATGCATACTCTCCACTTCCCATTCTTTTTCTTGACCACCATGGGGTTTGCCAACCAGTTAGGACACTTGACATCTGTAATGGATCATGCGCCTAATAGTTTTCCCACTTAGTATTGGACCACTTGAGCTCATTCGTCACCTAGTTTGCATTTCTTCTATTTAATTGGTTTGTAAATTGGGTTTGCATTTAGCTCATGAAATGTTATATCAAAACTTATGTTGGACATGTCTGCGGTGCTCCACGCGAAAGTTTGTTTATTCTCTTTGAGGAAGTCGATCATATCTTCTTTTATATATTTTCGTAGTTTGGAGCCTATATCGATGCAGCATTTCGTGAAACCTGGATCTATGTAGTATTGCGTTACCTCGTCCAGCTTGGGTCTTCATAATTGAGGGTTTTGGGGTTGTTGGTTCCCCTACCTGTAACTGCTATAAAGAATTCTTTATGAGCTGGAGCTCAGCTAAGTAGCAAGCGCAGATCAACCTCTGACTCCTTTTGATCATTTTGATCCCTTCTTTCATTGGGAGCTTGATGCATTGGTGGCATGTGGATAGCATTACCTTTATTGCGTTGATCCATGGCGTTCTTAAGATTGCATTATATAGTATTGGGTGATCCGTTACAGTGAACTTAATCATTCTGGATATGCATGCTACGTGCATGAGTAATTTGATTGTTATAGTGTCATTGCGGTCTCACTCTTGAAACATGTTAAAACTGTAGGAGGTCCTTCTATTCAAGACAGGTCTATGTTCTTTTTAACTAGAGTTTCCTTGAAAATGAGGTCTACGGAGCTCCCGGTGTCAACGAGTACCTTGGCAATCCCGAATTCCCCAAGGATCAGGTTGATGACTACGGAGCTCATCAAATAAGATGGGTTGTCCGGCCTCTTGGGGCATTGTTTTCCACCTTTCGCATGATGCAGCCTATCGTTCGTAAGCTTTGATTAACGTGACCGAATTCAAGTAGAACTGATGGTTCCCCATAATCATATTGATTCTTTTTTGAATGGTGGAGTTGGGACGACATGCAGTAGTTCCTCCCGACGTCTGTTGAGGGGATTGGCCTCCTCACACTGTTCCTTTGTGTCGTGTTGGGAGTTTGTTGTTTTGGTCTGGCTGGGTTGGATCAGCTCTTCGGATCGAAATTTCGCAAACAAGAAGGATTTGAAACTTCTACATTCCTTGGTTGAATGACTATCTTGGTTATGGTAATCACAATGTTTCGATGTGCCTCTATGTTCATAAGCTCATTTACATTGGTTCCACAGACTGCTTTTAGGCCTATTGGTATATAAGGCATGGTTTCCTGCCAAGGCATTGGGCCTTGAGGCAATTGGATGAGAAGCCTGAGCTCTTTCTCTGCTCCTCTTGTGCATCTCAATTAGGTCTACTTCTATTCTTGCAAAAACATTTTCTCTGTGGAGGGCGTTATAGATAGTTTCTAAAGGGTTCAAGATCAGATCTTTTCGGAATTCTGATTCTCTCCAAACCGTGTTTTGATGGCGGAGATAGTTGTGTTTTCAGTCACTACTACTCAGGATATCACTTCGTTAACGCGATCTATGAATTTTCTGAGGGGTTCATTGGGCCCTTGGGTCATGCTCAACATATCAGCATCCGAAATGTCCATTTTGATGTATACGGGATAATGTTTCAGAAACATTAGCCTCATCTGATTGAATATGTATTAAACTTTCGGGAAATCAGGAGAACCATGTTAATGCTGGCCCTTGGAGGTGCTCGTTGACAGTATCCTGCATCTCTTTCATGTTCGTTGAATTGTGTCTGACCAACCGCTATGCGGAAAGCTGTCATATACGCGTTGGGGTCCGTTTTCTTTCGAAAAAAGAGATTTTGATCTTCCTGGGGTTTTGAACCTTAGCATTCTTGATGTGCAGAGCGTACGGGCTCCAAGTGTTTCTTCCATCAGTCGATCCAACTCTGGAGCTTTGGAGTTCATCTGTCAGATAGCCTCTTAAAGAGAATTTTTCATCTCTTGGATCTCTCTGGCATGCTCGGTGTGGTTTGATTGTTCGAGATTCTCCTGAGACTGGTCGGCTCTCCTAGTGGATTTTTTGTTATGGGAATTGGTATTGGGAGGAGAGTTGGCAGTGCCGTACTGGTGGGTGTGTGTCCTGATGGACTTTGGTGTTGGGGTGAATGACAGTCTCGTGGAATATTCCCCGGTAATAAGATATTGTCAGGTTAAGGACCAGAGGGATCGTCAGTGGGACGATGTTGTTTTGTCAATGCGCTGGGAGATTGCCTTGTTCTGGTCTGGGAGCGCATTTGCTTGTTCCACATATCTCCAGCTTCTCAGACATGGATTACAAGGTTTGGCGGAGTGCATGTATCGTGTTGGTGTACCCTTCCTGTTGCGCTCGTACTTCTTCGACCACGACTGTGATGGATCTGATTGTGACGTGTCTTTGCATAAGAAAATCTTAGATCTCCCCATAGCCCGCGATAATTTGTGGATGTCAGAATCCACATAGATTTATCAAAGCTCTTTATGAGGAATTCCTAAATTTTAGTTTAATAGAGGAGAATTACAACTCAAACTAAATAATAATGATGGAGATTTATATTGATAATAGAAAATTTCTCTATACTTCGAGCTCGCGCTCAAGTTATAAGTGAAAAGGTCCAAAAAGAAGAAGAGATTTCTCTCTCTCTCTCTCTAGTTATTCCACTCGGGTTCTGTCTGATATTCTCGTTCAGTTTGACTTCTTATGGTCCCACGATCTTGGTGTATCCCTAAAACTCGGAACGGTTACGACTCCGTCCTTTCCTACTCGGGGTTTCTTCTGGTCCTCCTGTGTCATAATTAATACTGAGTGCTCTGGCGTTCTTTGATTATCCCCAGGTAGAATATCTTCTTGTTGAGTTCCCATAAGATCTTTATGTATTGAACGTTATGCATCACAACCTCATAAATAAGATGAAATCTTGTATAGGTGGTTTTGACAACTGCAGTGTGAGGGAGGATTGACCTGCAACCTCCTCAACTCCATCCAATCCTTCAACGCACCATCTGCAAAAAACACAACAAAAACAGAACAATGTATGATCAATTTGGAAAAAATTAACCATTGTGAGAAAAATTGAAAAAAAGAGAATGCATGCATACTGTTTGTGACCAAAATTGAAAGAGAAAGAGAGAAAGGGGAAGAGAGAAAACTATGGGATTGATTAAGAGAGCAAATTATGAATTTGTGAGCAAATTAAGAGAGAAATGGAAAGAGATATTGAGAGAGATAGAAACGTCGTGTCAAAGTCAAATATTTATTACATAAATCGAAGAGTGAAGATTTTTCGTATGTCCGCCTCTTCGTATTACACGCCTAATATATGGAAGCATGAAATGTCGCGATTTGAATATTTCTTTACAACTGAGTTATGAAACTTAAAATAATCGTTATGGTTGAGGTATTTTTCATTCTACGGCTGGGTTACGGATACATAAAGATTGAGTTAAAGGCTACTTCAAATACTACTTTACAAATACATAAAGGCTAAGTTATTCTTACCTTGGTAACGTAATAAGACCTCATTTGCCTCTTAATATGACATAATAGCTGCATAATATGACATAATAACTGCGTAATAAGACATCATAGCCTTGTTTGAACTTAGAAACGTAATAAGACATCATTTGCATCCTAATAACACATCATAGTTGCGTAATAAGACATCATAGTCGTGTTTCACCTCGGTAACATAATAAGGCATTATTTGTCTCTCTTTCTCTCTCTCTCTCTCTCTCTCTCTCTCTCTCTCTCTCTCTCTCTTTCTCTCTCTCTCTCTGTCTCTCTCTATTTATTCCACTCGAGTTCTGTTCCGATATTCTCGTTCATTTTGACTTCTTATGGTCCCACGATCTTGGCGTATCTCAGGAAACACGGAACGGTTACGACTCAGTCCTTTCCTACTCAGGGTTTCTTCTGGTCGTCCTGTGTCATAATTAATACTGAGAGCTCATGCGTTCTTTGATTATCCCCAAGTAGAATATCTTCTTGTTGAGTTCCCATAAGACGGCATCACAACCTCATAAATAAGGTGAAATCATGTATAGGTGGTTTTGACAACAACAGTGTGAAGGAGGATTGACCTGCAACCTCCTCAACTCCATCCAATCTCTTAACACACCATATGCGAAAAACACAAAAAAAAACAGAACAATGTATGATCAAATAGGAAAAATTAACCATTGTGATCAAAATCGAAAAAGAGAGATTGCATGCATAATGTTTGTAAGCAAAATTGAAAGAGAAAGAGAGAAATCGGAAGAGAGAAAACTATGGGACTGATTAAGATAAACATTATGAATTTGTGAGCAAATTAAGAGAGAAATGGAAAGAGAAATAGAGAGAGACAGAAACGTCGTGTCAAAGTCAAATATTTATTACATAAATCGAAGAGTCATGATTTTTCGTATTCCCGCGATTTGAATTTTTCTTTACAATTGAGTTACAAAACTTAAAATAATCGTTAGGGTTGAGGTATTTTCATTCTACGGCTGGGTTACGAATACATAAGGATAACGTAATAAGACATCATTTGCCTTATAATATGACATAATAGCTACGTAATATGACATAATAACTGCGTAATAAGACATCATAGCCTTGTTTGAACTCGGTAACGTAATAAGACAACATTTGCCTCATAATAACACATCATAGTTGCGTAATAAGACTTCATAGCCGTGTTTCACCTCGGTAACATAATAAGGCATCATTTGCCTCAATTATAAAAAAATTATCGATATTAGTGCTCAACCATAATTTACACAGCTAAGTTATCTTACTAAACGGATGGGTTTTTCTTTGTGTATGTCTAAGTTATGTTTTTTACTTTACGATTGAGTTATGTTTACTTTATGACTGTGTTATGTTTATTTTACGACTGAGTTATTTTACTAAACTGCTGAGTTTTTCTTTGTGTATGTCTACTGAGTTATGTTTACTTTACGACTGAGCTATGGGGGACAAATATAAAATTTTCAAGGAATAAATGATTAACCAAGAGTAAAAAATAGAAGCAAACTTTAAAAAATGTATGAGCTTGACAAAAAGCATGAGCAAGCAGCCTTACAAAAACATGCAATTAGCAATCAAGCTTCTTAATCGTCACAAGCATCATAACCATAAATACAAACTTTTCTAATAATCTGAAAATGCCATAACAAAAGAGAGATAGATATTATTTGATAGGAGACAGCTAGAAGAGCATCATATGTGGGATGAGTGATCTACCCTTCTACACCTTCTTGATGTTTTTTGCTCCATAACCGCCACCTCCTCCATAAGCACCACCACCACCATGTCCTCCCGATGAACCACCCCACCCCCGCTATTTCCCTGAACGGGAGCGTTGTCGAGTCTAGACACCTCAACATGACTGAGTTATACTTACTTAATAATTTTAAAATAAGTGATATACAAAAAAAGACAGATCGAATTACATTCAAAATCCATAATTATCAGGTCCGAAATCCTCAAACATATCTACTAGATCAAACTGAACTCTTGTTAACATCCACTCAAGCTTCTCGCCACCAAGCACCCAAGTCCTCTTCAACATACGCATTTGAGTTTGGAAAATCATTCTTTAATATCTTTATATATTCTCCGTCATCCAAGAGGTATGCTACCATATTCACTCATATACCTTGAATATTTGCATCGTTTATCCCATCAAAAGCTACACCAAGCGCTAGACATTGGACAAACTTCAATGAGTACAGCCCATAATCACCAATTGGGACGTTTTGTGGAATGTATTTTCCTTTCCTCCTCCGGAACACAAGTTGTTTCCACTTAATTAGGTTGTCGTATATCATGTGAAACAAATTTGTTCATCATCGCTGGGGTCATGTGCATTAGCATTCTAAATGCATCTAGCATTTCGAGTTCACTTTCGGGTGTTACTTGTTCAATGATTGGATCGTAACAATCAATCTTCTCCTTCAGCATATCAATTATATACGCCACCCAATGACCGCGTCCAACATTAAGTACTATGTACAAGTGATCCACAACTCTTAACCACTTCAAGTTTTTCGTTAAGTCATCTGGAATCCTGCCGTTTAGTAAATATTTCTACCCATCAGTGAATTTGAAGGCTTTCAGTTTCATGCTAAACTGCTTGTAATCGAGTATCCACAAACATTAAAACCAAGTATCAATAAACACAAAGCGCTTATACCATAATGGGGGGATCTTGCATGGACCTTCGGATGAGGAGTCTAATTCACACAACAACAAGATGTACAAAGAAGATTAAAATATCATAACTCAACCATCACATATTATTTAACCATTTATCAAAGAGTAAATAACACAGTCGCCTATATAAATAACCCAACCATTAACTAATTAGCCGTCACTTATTATAACCCAACCATCACAAACCCAGCCATTAGATAATAAATACTCAGTCGCCTATATAAAATAACCAGCCGCTAACTAATTAACTCAGCCGTCAAGTAGACTTATATTATCAAACAACCATCCAAAATCTCTGGTTGGCCAATTCATTCTTTCAGTGACGAGCGTTTTTAAGAATGAACCATCATCGTCAAGTGTTTTTTTTAAGTGGTTTTTCCCTGTACAATTAAACACAACTCCATTTATGCAAAGAATGATGATAAAGTTATCAACATATGGTCTTAAGGTCCATACGCGTATTTATGTAGGTGGTCCATAAGTTTATCCAATTTCTCCGACTGAACAGGGGCTAGAGGATCATATACAGATGTTGAAGGTTAAATATTCTTCATCATGCACGTCGTCCCATTTTCCCAATGTAAGGGAAAACAGGGGCTGAAGGAGCACATTTGGAGATAATTGACCCATTCGGAGATAATTGAACACTTCTTTCCCGATAAGATTTATTCTTCCCAACCTCAATGTTTCCTCTTCAACCTCTTTAGACTCCGGAAACATTTTGTTCTCTGCCACCCTAGTTTTCTTGGTCACATTCACAATCTCACTATCCTCTAGAATCTTTTTCAGATTCTTACAATTTATTCTGAGTACATTATCACGAGGTCTTGATGGCGTTCTTGGAGCATGAGTCTCATTCTTTATTGTATCCTTCTCTTTCTTTAACTCGCATGCCTTCTGTTTCTATAACTCAGCTGCTTTATTCTTTAACTCAGCCGCCTTTTTTTCTTAGCAGGGGCAACTTTCTTCTTAGCATCGATATCTTTCTTTGTTAACTAAAATTGAACAAAAGTGTCAGCACAAGAAACATGCATAGATGTGGAAATACCACTGCTCTGAATAAAATTTAGTAGTACACGAAAAATGTCCACAAGTATCACAAAATCTTCCAAGTTTTGTGCCTTGAAAAAAACAGAAACTGCCGGAGAAAACCTGAACCTAGCTCGAAGGAATGCGTGAAAAAAGAAAGATATATCAAAAGTTTAATAAGAAACTATGCAACCACAAATAATTCCACTATAAGACACATAAGAAAAGAAATACCAAAAAAAAAATAGACCAAAGAAAATTACCTATCAGCATTCTGGCAATGATTCCCATAGGTTTCATAGAAATTATCCTGCACCTTGGAGCGCTCCATAGCCATTGATCTTCTACCTCTAAAGAATTTTTGTAGCCAAAAATTAGTAAGCACCTTGCCCATCAAAAAAGATCATTAACGGTTAGAAGGACCTTTGTCTATAACCAAACAATGCTTGTCCTCATTAAAGAACAAACCACATTGATTGTTGTCTTTGCAGCTCCCACTAACATTGTAATTGCAATGGTTAAGTCCTAGATCCTACTATTAAAACAAAAAAATCATAAATCTTGCAATATCATAGGAGGCCCTAACATGATAAATTTTTTATAGAAGCCAAGACTATAAAGAAAAACGAAGATAGCAAACAGAAAGATAAATGTCAACTTAGTAACTAGTCAAATAACAAGGCTATCAATAATGCGGATACTTGTTTTGGAATGACTGGACGATCCCCATATTGGTCCGAGGCACCAAGTAGTACATGAGCATCTTACACACGCTCTTCGCATGAATAAGCGCAGTCAGGTACTCTGTGTCCAAAACTATCCCTTGCTTGTAGCTCAGGATCAGGGTACCGAACAAATATTGAAGACCATGAGGTGAAATTTGCCTAATCGACAGGCTGTATTGACTCAAAAAAGTCAAATATAACCCCCGGAATCGGAAACCATAGTCGGCAGAACAACAAGTAAGCCTCATAACAGGTAAACCAACCGGAGGACAAAGAGTCAGCTCCCTTGCCATGTTCAGGCAGACGAAACTCCACATCATTCGGCACCTTGCAGAATTCTCGAATGGTATTTAAGAAAGACATCCTGCAGTTGCTCGGACCTCCGGAACTATCGGTGAACTTAGGCCTTTTCGGACACCATGGTTTTGGAGGCGGAACATACGCACCACATGTCTCTTGTAATTACTTTTCGACTTCTGCCCACTCTTAGAAATCTAATGGACGGCGCGATGCCTCCATCAGACGTTCGAAGGCTTTTTGGGTTAAAAATTGACGGTAGTGTGTTTGCAGTGGTTCCTATCTCCGAACTTGCAATGAGGAAAATAAAAAGAATATTGAAGTTTTTTTTACCTATGAGAATTGCTTGGAAAGTGGATAAGTGAAAAATCCAAAGAGGTAACTTCTCTATTTTATAAGAAATTTTTTTACTATTCAGCTCCGGACTTTTTAAGCCATTAATTCCTCCTACTTGTTAAACTTAACGCCACATGAGAACATCCTAAACGTTCTCGCAGGCTGGCGGCTAACTGTTGGAGCCAAAAACGGTCACGACAAAAATAACGCCTCAACCAATCACTATGAATCAACGAGACATATTTTAACCAAAATTGTCAAACTTCCGGGAATACATTTCGGAAATACGCAACGGTCATCGGATAATCAAGCAACCACCTCTACACTCTTTTGTCCTTAGTCAAGAAGGTTTTTTCCCACCGGGTTTTCCTATCACTAAGGTTTTAACAAGGCAATATGGTCCGCTTACGGCCAACAATCGCAGAAAGCTAAAAACCGCGAAGAATCCGGAACAACGACAAACAAATTAATATTTCCTGATAAAATCCCTAGGCTCTAAAACGTGTTTTCATACGAGAGCACGTACGCCAAACATGCGATCAGTTCACTTACCAGCAAGCTAAATCCCGCACATTCAGCTTACCAATTGGGGAGCTGAATCTCGCCAGCTAGCGAGCTGAATCTCACAAATTCTGCTCGCCAGTTGGCAAGCTGAATCCTGCACATTAAGCTCGCTAATTGGTGAGCCTAATCTTTCACATTTAGCTTGCCAACTAGCGAGCTAAATCTCACAAATTCAGCTTGCCAGTTGGTGAGTTGACTTCGTCTCAAATCTCCCGTCTTTCGTTTCGTATCATTATGAGGTTCCGTTGGAATTCTGCGACTAAAACTGTAAAGCTCATTTCTTTTATTGAACTATCGAGGCTATTGTGTAAATGGTAAACATCACGATTATCTGACTATTCTTTATGAGTCACAGAAGTGTCATGATATCCGTTCGTATAAATATCGATCGTATAAAGCGATGACGACTAACTTGTTGCAAAATTCGTATCACATTGTCATATGAAGAACTGATTCTCTGATAAGAACCGTAAAACCGCCTGAAACGTGAAAAATGGCCCACTTACTATTCTAGGTGAGAATTTAGCCCAAGTGCGATGACTGTC
This sequence comes from Iberis pinnata, assembly GCA_900406425.1. Lineage (NCBI taxonomy): Eukaryota > Viridiplantae > Streptophyta > Magnoliopsida > Brassicales > Brassicaceae > Iberis > Iberis pinnata. Next base: position 1,068 of record OVBE01001812.1, on the reverse strand, counting down.
ACAGCTTGTTCTGCAAGCCACATAGAAATGGAAGGAATTCGAAAAGGAATGTTTCCGCAAAAGAAAAGGAATGTTTTCGCGAAATGATCGGAGGCAGAACAGGAAAATGGACAAGCCAATGAGTCTATATAAGAAGGATAAGGAAGAAGAGCTGGGGACATTCAGCTTTCCGCACCAGAAAACTTAGAGCATTAGGGTTATTTTCCGATTTTATTAGCGAGGTGCAACTCAACTAGTTCACTAGTCTTAGGTTTTTTGTGTTATGAAACTTGATGACGGTTCACAGAGCTAAGGATTACCACTTGTTGTAATGCTCATAAGAATTCGGAATAAGACACCCCTTTTCTCTCTTTTCGTATTTTCAATCTCGTATTTTGTACTTTATTTTCGTGTTATGATCTTTCCGCGTTTTGACTCACATAATTCCAGGATCTATAGAAAATTAGAGTACACTCTAATTTTTTGTAACTAACGAAAATCGATAGTGTGAATTTCGGTTCCCACACTAAGTTTAGAACTTACTCAAAGGATCCTTCTTTTGGCCATTTTATCTTATCGCTGGCCATCTTACTTACCTTTGGACATATATGTCCTTTCTCGGCTATGGTTCCTTCCATTAATCCTTGGCCAATTTCTCCGATTTCTCTTAACTAGGTTTTAGGCCTAGATGAAGGTTATTACATTCTTCCCCCCTTACAAGAATTCGTCCTCAAATTCAAAGGGTTGCGATATGATATCACTCGGTTTTAATGCCTTATAGTGGGTATTTATACTTGCTATTTGGTACCATCTGAGTGTTTACTTGTGTTTTTGTGTATTTTTCAGGATTTTAGATGTTTGGGACGTTTTGGAGCAAAAAGGATGATTTTAGAAGATTTTAGGTGCAAATGGACAAAACAAAGATGGACGACTCGATCCAAACTGAAGAATGATCATCCATAGAAGCACATATGAAGAGATCGATCGATCTAGGCCAGGATCGATCGATCAAAGTCTCTGGAAACTTACGGTAGATCAGATCGATGGATCCTATCTTGGACCGATCGATCCCGGAGAAAGAAGAACGAT
>OVBE01001811.1:0-34143 GCA_900406425.1 Iberis pinnata | reverse complement strand
TGTTAAATGCAATCCTAAAGAACTAGAAAGTGACAAGAAATGTTGTGTAAAAATCCTGAAATTCAAGTGTTATCAGCAAGGTGAGGGCGATGCAATTCTTTTTTTGTGGCCAGAATGTTGGTAAGAACTCTCCAAATGAAGTGTTTGATCTTCGGTAAGATAGGTAATTTCCAGACTTTGCGTTTTAGATTATAATGATTCATGGTTATGGTGGCTTCACTCGTTAAATGTTGATGTGTTGCAGCCCAATAACCGGACTTGACACTATTGTGGCCATTAACATTGTACTTCCAATAAATTCGGTCTGGTACTTGTAGTTGTGTTAACCGCATAGCCATGATTAGTGCTCTGTCATTATCATGAACCAGGTTGAGAATAGAGGTGGAGTCCTAAACGTTTCGAGAGTTAATGCAACAACTAACAGAGTCTGGTGAATTAAGTAATGAAATATCCAAAGCTTGTGGAGCCCTTGGTGGGCTTGTTGGTAACCAGGGGTCTTGAAACAACTTTACCGAGTGACCATTAACTATAAAATAGCGTAATCCAAGTGCGATGATTTTCCGTCCATGAAACAATGAACGCCAACCAAACAATGGACTAGCCCCTTCTGAAGCTTGCTTCGAACTTGTAGCAAAGTATCTTCCTTTTAGTGTACGGGCTAATAAGCTATGTGGGTATTGAATGATGCGTGATAGGTTAAGAATTTTATCCTAAAACTAATATTGCAGAGAACAGTTCAAAGTAGTATAACAAAGGTATCGAATCCACAGAGACCAGAAAGTAGACGTTCAGTTTTAACTTCAAATCTAGCTAAAGCGAGAATAATAGATTGTGTATGGAATTCAAACGGTAAATAAAAACGGTTAAAAAATTATAATAATAAAACGCTAGATATTAGGGAAATAAGTAGGTATTCAGGTTTAAAGTCAAGCTAACATGTAGGATTTAGATTGAAAATAGTTCTCAACATGAAAACGAATGTGGAATAATCTCCTCCCGGAGTATTAAACCCTATGATCGAATTGCCAGAGACAAACTCCTGCCGTCTTTAAAACAATTCGACCATGCATTAAAAATCAGATTCAATTGTTCATAAGCATTGAAACCTATGTTGCACGGAAGCTTCGTTGGAAGTCCGCTTCTCGCTTCGGAATCATAATCAGAATCGGAAGCTTCTAGAAGCGCGAGGAAGCGCGAGGAAGCGCCACGGAAGCGCGATTCCAAAAATATTCGATTTGGAAGCGTTTTGGAAGCGGCGATTCCTATATTGGAAGCGTCGATTCCATAATTAGAATCACAATAAATAAAAAAATGGAAAACTCTATATATTTTAGAATTCATTTATACCATAGTTACAATAATAAATCTTGAAAACGTAAGAAATGAGATCGTTTTCATCTTTTAAACTTATAATTTTCTATTTTTATTTTCACGATTTAAAAGACCACAACCAAAATAATTACAATATGATGATTATTTGCTTGATATGTTTTGTACCATTTTTATTGAAAATATATTTCGAATAATTTATTTATTCTTACACAAAAACAATATATATATATATATATATATATATATATGTGTGTGTGGGGGGGGTAAATATTTGTTTAACATTTTAGCGTTGCTTTTTAAAAAAGTTACTCATACAATAGATTATTATTTTTATTAAAATTTTATTTCAGTATATTATATATATATATATATATATATATACATATGTATATATATTCGTGCTTTCAACACGTACCCATTTTTAATTTTTTTAAAAAATCCGCTTCCGCGATTCTAAACGCTTCCGCTTCCGATTCCATGCAGCTTAGATTAAAAAAAACTCCCAGAAGTTTAAACACTTATTCATCTAAATTAGGTCAAGTTTCTAAATCAAACCCCTTTGTATTTATCAACCTATAATCATGAACTAGGTGATCAAGCTAATCCATGCATTAAGAACAAATTTAGACTAAGAACCTAACAAATTCAATCCTACAATGTTAAACCTAATATTCAAACCTGTTTTCCCATAGGAAAACCCCAAAACTTAGCTAGTGAACTACTCAGACATATCAAAGAAAACAGAAATCAATTTCTGAATAGAATACATAATTGAAAACAATAAAATAGATATATTTAATAGTGGGTTCATAATTTCCTCTCCAAATACAGGGTTCAGGAATTCTTATCCCAGTAAAAGCTCTCAAAGTTTACAAAAGTAAAAGGTGTGTAAAATAACCTAAGCCAAAAGGCCTTTATAGTTCTAAAAAGTTAAAAATCTAAAATATAGAAGTTTGGATAGCTTTAGAGGACTTTTTGTGCAAAATTGGAAATTCAGGTTCTGCTCGGGTGATCTGCCCGATCGCTCTTAAATTTTCCCGATCAGGCACTTTTGATAGTTGCCCGATCATTCTTCAAATGCTCGATCGAACAGAGTATCAGAAATTCTTCAGTGGGATTTTCCAGATCGGGCAAGTGATGTGCCCAATCGTGCAAATCATCTCGTCACTTAGTCATTCTTCTGAAACTTATGAAATGCTCTGAAATGTCCTGAAATGTTCCTTTAAGCTCCGAAACGACCCGAACACCTAAAAATCCTGAAATATACCAATTTGCAAGGAAAACACACGGAATAATGCAGAATAGCAGACATAAATGCCCACTATAATGCATTAAAACCGAGTAATATCAACGCGCCATATTTGTTTTGTTAAGAGAGCATTATTGAAATGTTTGAGGTCCCGAAAGCCCAATCCGCCTTCACGTTTGGGATATGAGATATGTTTCCAAGCTAGCCAATGCATGGATCTAGATGATTGTGATGAAGTCTTGGGCCACCAAAATTTCGAAACAACTTTCTCTATATCATCACATATACCCTTAGGTAATTTGAAACAACTCATCGAGTATAATGGCATCGCCAATGCAATAACTTTAAGTAATATCTATTTACCAACGGGTGACAAAAACTGCTGTGTCCAACCTTGTGTACGTTGTCTAACCTTTTCGACAATGTATTGAAAGAAATCTGTCTTTTTATAACCAAATACCTCAGGCAGGCTTAGATAACGACTCATTCCCCCATCATTATGAATATTTAGTAATCTACGAATTCTGGTACGATGATATTGCGTTACCCTGGATCCAAACGTGATACACGATTTGTTACGGCTGATAACTTGACCAGAAGCTTGTTCATAAAGACCAAAAATATTCTGTAATGTTGAAGCATATTGCAGATTAGCAATACAAAAGAATAAAGAATCATTTGCAAATAGAAGATGACTTATGGAGGGGCCAGCTCTGCTTATCTTGATACCTCGTAATATCTTGGTTGTAGTAGCATGATGTAGCATATGAATTAATACCTGAGAACATAAGATGTATAAATAGGGAGAGAGCGGATCTCCCTGTCACGTTCGGGTGATATATATCCTCGAGGTTGGCCATTAATAAGGATTGAGTAATAGACAGTACTAATACACTTCATAATCCACTGAATCCATCGAGACGTAAAACCCATTCTTATCATTGTTTCTTGTAAGAAATCCCATTCTAGGCGATCATATGCTTTAGATATATCCGTTTTAACAGCCAAGCAACTAGGCGGGAGTATATAAAAGAGCCATTCAGATTTAAATGAAACCAGCCATCAATAACTGAATCAGAAAAGTCCTCCCTATCTTGAAACCGAGAGTCATATTTGAAAGAATGTGTTGCAACTGATTGATCCACTAGCACACGAACAACAACAGGCCGATGGTCAGATATACCGAGGTCATAATATTCCGCATAAGATGTTGGAAACAAGCGAGCGCACATTGAATTTACTAGTGTTTTATCAAGTTAACATTGAACCGTATAACGACCTCGTTTTCCTAGCCATGAAAAGGTGTTCCCAACAGCTTTTAAATCACTAAAGTCACGGTCTTGGTAGAATTATCGAAAGTGTCTAAACGTTCTCTCAGGTCTTGTAAGTCACCAATACACATCCATGCTTCAGGTCGAGAACGAGATATATTCACAAGTGAATTCCATATTCTTTGTCTTTGGGTGGTATTGGGGTGTCCATAAACATAAGACAAGTAAAACTGAATTCCATTCATATTAACTAGAGAATCGACTACATTATGGCTTTTACTTAAGATTGAAACAAAAAGATTTGAGTTCCTTATAAAAACCAAACCACCACTTAAACCTAAGGGAGAGACAATATAACTACTAGAATAACCTAAATCTGAAACAACTTGTTAAACATATGGATCTTGTTGCTTTTATTTCCATGAGAAAAATGATATCCGGGAGCATACGACTTGTAAGCTCCTTTAGATGTTGAACTACCAGGTCATTTCCTAAGCCTCGGCAGTTCCAAGCGAGTGTCCTCATTTGTCTTGTGGTGGTACCGGGCCCACCGCGCCTCCGTCATCATGATTTGGATTTTCAGCTTTATTTGTATGATTCACCCAACCCTCATATTGGGGGGGGGGTACTTGGACCTGCTTCATCTAAAAATTGTTGTTTCTTAGAACTCGTAACAGAAGGCAGGTTGGGAACATTTTGATTATGCTCCATCTGGTCCAATTCTTCCAGGTCGGGATCTTCAAATTCTTCAATGAGAATGTGTGGAACAACAGCCTAAAGAATAGGAGCATTGTCGTTGATTTCTTGTAAAATCAGTGCACGATGTTCTGCAAGGTTTAAAGAACCATTGTTTAGCGGGTCCAAATCATCATTTGGGCCGTCAAGCCCATCATCCTCACCCCCATTAGCTTGTTGACAAGCACCGGTATCATGGGTTAAAAGCCCACATATTGCACATAATCCTTTGAGCCTTTCGTAAGTGAAACGCAAGAGATGGTTCACACCTGGCCCAAACTGAAAGTGGCATTGAAACCGTAACGGTTGATCAACATGCCAATTGATTCTGGCCCGAACATATTCAATCCGAGCCTCGAAGTGCTGATTGAATTCGAACTCTACAACCGGTCCCAGAGAAGATGCAAAATGATTTATAATGTCTTGATTAAGGTATTGTAAAGGTATTCCGCAGATTTGAATCCAAAATGGGATGTGATTCAAATCCGGAGAATTGTCCGGATTCCATCGCTCCATAACCAACATTCTGTCGGAAAAAGCCCAAGGTCCGCGACGCAAAACCATCTCCATCGCTCTGGTCTTTCTTTTTTTTTCTTTTTTTCTTTTGTTAATCTTTTGTTTTTTTTTTGTTTACGTACATTAAAAAAATGCTTATTCTTTCGTTACACGTTTTTTGTTTGTTTCCTTTTCCTTTAATTTTAATGTATTTTTTAATTAATTTTACATGACAATTTGATTGGTGTTAACATGTGAGGTAAATTATTAGCTTTACCATAGGAGGTGAACTCAAGTTTAATTTTCATTGGCAATTTTGAAAACACTGAAACAGAAAACCCCCTTGCTAGATGAAATAATATTAACATATGGGCCTACTACGCACCATAATAATAGTGGCTGATCTATGAAACTGGGCCTGAAGTGAATACAATCGATTCATTCTTGAAGCATAAGCAAGTTTAGAATCCAACGGAAGATTACACACATATGTTTTCTCTTTATGTGCACGCTCTTCGTTTATATGTATTTTAAGTTATCCTTTGTTTTAGAATACAAATCCAAAGACACTTGTAGGTTATATTACATTCTGAGATACCCTCTTTTGGTGATATTACCTGCATAAGCATTGTATATAAAACTTGGTCACGGTAATACATACATTTATGCATCATTTACGTAATAAAATTAATTGTAAAATTACTTTAATATGGACACAAAACATTAAAATTCTAATTTTTTTTTTTTTCCAGATCAATGTTTGTGGAACAATGGCTCATAAGACCCTATCGGAAAAAAATTTGCCTCATAAGACTTTGTTATGTTTTTTTTTTCTTTTTTAAATTAATTATCAAAATAAAAAATTATTGAAAGTCCCTCTTACCTTTAATGAATCAAAATATTTACAACCCAATCACACCCCATTTCGGATCTATCCACCCGACCCACTCAAAATCGGATCAATTAAAGAAAATCAAAAATGAAATCAATTTTGGGTCGGTTTACTTAACCCAACCCAAATCGATTTGAATTTTTATTTCTTAAAAAAAACCCGAAGTGTCGAAATAAGAGGGAAAATAGAGTGTAACTAGGTTTTCTTCTTCCTTTCCTCTCTATAAACCGAAATTCAAGCTTTTCAACTTCCCCACTACCGATTTCTCTCAGATTTCAACTGTTTTTTCTCTTTCTTCTCAAGTCATTATTGAGTTCATTTTCTCCGTTGACAAAAAAACTTAAGGTAAGCTTCGGGATTTACGAGTTTTTTAGGGTTTTCTTTCTCTTACAAAAATCGATAATCCACTCATCCTCAATCCCGATTTCATCGATTTTATACTTGTTTTCTTTATTTTTTCGAGTCATTCACGATTTCTNATGTACGAAGAACCCGAGCTTTCGTCGTCTTATTGGAGACAAGGACCGTGAAGAGTGTTTGGCGGCGGCGGAGAAGAACCGCGTAGAGCTTTCGTCGGCGGCGGAGGTAGCGGAGGGGGAGGCATCTTATTCATCGACGGGATCCGAGTAATCTGAAGAGGTATAACTAGGATATTTAGAATAACTATGTTTATGTGGTATAACTAGGTTAACTTGGAGTAACTAAGTTTACAAAGTATAACTAGGTTAAGTTGGAGTAACTATGCATAATTAGGTTAACTTGGATTACCTAGGTATAACTCGGGTTAACTTGGTTTATTATTTTTTTTTTTTTTGCAGGTTGGTGAGCAATGCAGCCGATTGAATTTATGTTCAGACCAGAACAGTTCTCCCACTATCCCAAGATTTAGACACGGTGTCATTTGAAGGAGGCCATTGATTTGATAAAATGCCTAGGGGGATCCGAGTTGAAGTGGTTTGAACAGAATCGACAATTCCGACACTTTTTCCACATGCCGAAGGAAAAGAACCACAGACTTTTGGGGATGTGGACACTACTTGTTCGGACTGTGAAAACAGAGAAGCGACGCGAACTATGGTTCGTGGTAAGTGGTATCCCTATTAGATACTCAATAAGGGAACACGGGCTGTTATGTGGGTTATCGTGTCATCAGTACCCTACAAACTATAAGGATTTGGGTAGTTCTAAATTCGTTCATAAGCGTTTTGGAAAGGGTGTGAAGCCCACCAGTTATCAAGTAGAGAAGAAGTTGTTGTCAATGAAGGGGTCGTCTTCTGATAAGTTGAAGATGGCTGTATTGTAATTCTTATCGACTGTCATTTACCAGCGGGTGAAGAGTGGATGCGTTGATGGATTCATAGCGAACATAGTGAATGACTTGGAGTTGGTTGAGTCATTTCTGTGGGGAAGATTGAATTTTGATGATACGATCGGTGAGGTGGGGAAGATACTGAACAAGTTCACAAATGAGATCAATAAGTCGGCTACGATAGCCGGATTCATAGTGCCACTAGAGGTAAATTGTTTTTTCTCAAATTCATAAACTAGGATAACAGAAATAACTAGGAGTAACTTACTTTTATATTGTGTAGGTCTTGCCATTTGAATGCATTAGTGCATTGAAGGATGCATATCGCGAACGAGTCGTAGCTCCGTTCACGGATTTCCCAAGGATGTGCAAAGGAAAGTTCGTGGACCATGGCGCCCAAGGATATCATTTATCTGATTTTTACACAAAATTGGGTGAATCAAAGGTAAACAGAATAACTAGGAGTAAACAGAGTAACTAAATAGATATTAACTAGGAGAAACTTGGAGTAACTCGGGGTAAATAGAGTCACTAGTTAGAGAATAACTTGGAATAACTAGAAGTAACTATGATTAAATAGAGTTACTAATTAGAGATTAACTAGGAGAAACATGGAGTAACTATGGGTAAATAGAGTCACTAGTTAAAGAATAACTTGGAATAACTTGAAGTGGACTCCTCCAATATCTTAAGAAAATCCTATTATATTTTTTTTCATTTTCTTAGAATTTTTTAATTTTTACATAGTTGTTCCTGTTAATCAAGTTATTCCAGTACTAGTTAACAACAAGCCCTGTTTTTTTACAAAAANGTTTTTTAAATAACAAGTACAACTAGTTATTACTAGTTCCAGCATTTTGACAATCAAAAAAGCGCCCAAGTCCCCGATTACTTCTTCTTCTTCTTCTTCGATTTTCACCAACCGAAGGGAACCTAGTCTCTTGTCTTCTTCCTTTCTTTATTATGTGATCCGGAGGTAAGACACACAAAGCCTTGACATCATCAGGAACATTCCACTCCGAGGTATGAGGTACCGGAAAAATAGTGCGGTAGTAAGCCAATGCCCATTGCTCCATCAAATAATACTTTGAGCAAAACTTATGCAAATCAACGTCCACTCCTTGCTCTGCATGTCTCATAACAGCAGCAATTGCATGCTCACATGGATACTTGTCTATATCAAAATAATTGCAAGTGCAAGATTTCTCACCCAATTTAACCACATAAGTTTTTCCATCTCTCCCATACACATTGTATATAAGCTCATAGTGGTTTAGCTCAATTACCGTTAACAACTTCGTAGTCTGATATCTCGTGTGCAACAAACCATTAACATAAGGCACCAACATTTTTGACGTTGATACTTCACCAGCACTCTTCCTGTGTTTATTAAACCACTCAGAAACTTTTGCAATAATCGCATCAAGCATCGGTAATAACGAATACTTCCTCGCTTCTCTGAAAACACCATTGATAGATTCAACACAATTTGTGGTGTCAATGTTGAATCTTTCCCCTGGAAAACAACATCTAGCCCATTTCTTCACATCAACACTTCCGTCTAGATACTCGCCTGCTTTAAGATACTTCTTTATGAAAGCCTCATATAGCTTTATAAACTCAACCTCATTGTAAGATTGGGCGCATTCTCTGAACTTCATTGCAAGTGTGTCTTTGTTAACACCATGAACACGTAACTTCACATTCTGTGACAAATGGACAATACAATACCCATGCTTCGAACTCGGATAGACTTCACCTACCGTCTTGATGATACTTGCATTTCGATCGGAAACAAACACAAGTTTCGGATCATCTGCCACCACGGTTTTCAACATACTAAGAAACCACCTCTAACTTACATCTTTTTCAGCATCGACTACCCCAAAAGCGAGAGGGTAATGGTGATGGTCTGGATCCTGAGCCGTTGCAACAATTAGAACTCCACCATGAGCAGTCTTAAGGTGGGTTCTGTCAATGATGATAACCTTTCTCATCGCTTGAAAGCCTTCGATGCAAGCTCCCAAAGCGATGAAAATATATTTAAACTTTCCTTCCTCATCGCATTATATTTGTGTTACCGTACCTTCATTCACTTTCTTTAACAAGTGCAAATAAGAAGGCAACATCATAAAACTCTCCTCCGGACTACCCCGCACATCAGCAGCAACTTGTTTTTTCTCCCTCAAAGCAGTAGAGTATGAAACCTTAACTCCAAATCTCCCTTGAACCAAGTTAATGAGATTTTTCGAACTCGGAGTGTAGAACATGCCTGGATAATCATCATGCAAAACATTTGCAACTAATCTTGGTGTACCCTTTTGTTTGTCCTTCCTTGTACTTGTTGTAATTAGAGAGCAAGTATGCATCTTTTTGTAGGTTCGAATCGTAAAACAATTCGAGTTCATCAACTTCGCAACTCGAACCATCCATGTGATCTCACTAAAATAACTTCATTGGCCTATGATCTCACTAAAATAAAGTCATTAAGGTAATGATGAAATATTAAAAAAAAAACATTATTGAAATTTAAGGAACTTATTACAAGTAAGCTTCCTTTTTTCAAACTGAGAAATTAGAATAAACGAGTTATAAAGCAGGGTACAAAAAATTAGAAACAGAGCAGAATGAAAAAACAGAGAAAAACCGAAGAGAACAGAGGTTCAAGCTGGGAAACATAGTAGGAAACAAAGGAAAATAAACAGGGCACCAAGCATGTCGAATGAGAGGAGGAATCTCAGAGTTCTTCAGATGAGAAAAGAGATGCTAGCCAATAGGGGGGACCTGAGGCGATGTAGGACTGCCAAAGGTTGGACTAAAGCACACTCGAAGCTATGAGATGCGATCCTCTATTTCTATGACGAGGTTCGAAAGAAAACGACCAGGAGCTTAAATTGGAAAAGGGATGAAGTGATGTCCTGGAAGAGCAAAGGGGATACCGAAGGCAATCCATAGCTGAATTTTAAGCATTTGACTAAGGGACAAGATTCTAAGGCAAACAAAATATGGTTAAACTTCAAAGACACCATATCTGAGATAGCCCAATATACTACTTTAACCAAAGTAGATGAACGGTCCGGTAAAAGAGAGAATGAACATCGCGAGTGAAGAATTACCGATCCTTTGAAGTCTCTCAATACCCAAGCCGCACCTGCAATTCGTCTATTCTCGCACCATCTAAAGCCAATATAACATTTCATCCATGGCGGTTTTGGTGGTTTCCAGAACCGAGGACCCCTCTTTACCGGATCAAGCGACAGAGATTGAGATTCTTCATTTGCCAAAAACCACATGTATGAGTCTTCTTTGAATTTGCAACTGCTGTTGGGAGAGAGAAGAACTTACCCTCAATGGAGAAACTGTTCCGGGCTTTCCAAATACCCCATAAGAACCTCGGGATTGATCTTCTTAAAATCCAAGGAATGTCAGGATCCTTCATCACATCAAAGAGATGAGCCATGTTAGCATAAATTGAAGTTGCGTGGTAATCACCTAATGGTAGAGGAAGGTTGGAGAAAGCCCAGATTTGTCTTGCATAAAGACATCTAAAGAGGAAGTGATTAATGGTTTCATACTCTTCATCGCATAAAGAGCAGAAATTTGAAACATTTATCTTCCTTCTTTTGAGATTCTCTAACACTGGTAATGCATTGTTCAAGATTTTCCACACAAAAACTTTGATCTTGGGAGGAGCTTTGAGAGACCAGGACTGATCTTTTAATATGCTGAGAGAAGGGGTTGTACTCAATTCTTGAATTAAAGAGGCAAACTTTAGTTTATGAGCTAAATCATCGGCTGATTTAACTGTGATTGATCCATTTGTTGAGTGATTCCAAATGAGAAAATATGCATAACTCAATCTCAGCTTGATGCTTTTAACTCTAATGATGTCTTCTCTGTAAAACCATCTGTCTAAGGTGGATTCATCCCATGTTCTAGAAGATGCGAAGATTAGATCAGAAACCTTCATGTCTAAGGGGATCGAGAATTCTTTAATTAGCGGGGCTCTGGATCCGTTTTCAAGCCATAAGGATGTCCACGCAGATGTGTTTAATCTATTCCCGATTCCAATCCTTGACCCTTTTATCAGCAGCTCTCTCCCAGCCATTAGACTTCACCAAGCATAGGATGGTCTTGATCCAAGATTCGATTTCGCGAAGTCTGAATCCGGGTAGTATTTGCTTTTAAAAAACCGAGAGCATAGGCTGTTTTCATTGGTGATGAATCTCCATCCTTGCTTTGCCAACATCGCATCATTATAACATTCCAAATCTCTAAAACTCATTCCTCCCTGGCTTTTTGGTAGACAAAGTTTTTCCCAACTAACCCAAGCAATTTTTCGTCTCCCGAGGATTGAGTTCCACCAAAACTCAATCATTGCAGATGTAATAGATTGGCAAGTTTTCTTTGGGAGTTTAAAACACGACATAACATGAGAAGGAAGAGATAAAGTAACATCTTTCAGGAGAGTTTCTTTACCTCCATGAGATAGAAGTTTCCCGAACAACCTAGACATCTTTACTCTCAACTTGTCATGAATGAACTCCAGAAGCTTGACTTTCGATCCGGAGAAAACTTCCGGCAGACCTAAATAAGACGAATCTCCACCAATCTTTGAAATTTTCAGAATTGATTTAATGAACTGGCGATAGCAGGCATCTATCTTTGAACCAAAAGTGATCGACGATTTTTCGTAATTTATTCTTTGTCCTGATACTTTTGAGTATGTGTTCATTAAATCCTTGAAGACAAAGCATTGGGAAAAGGTGGCTTTGCATATGAACAAGCTATCGTCGGCAAACAAAAGGTGAGAGGTAGAAGGTCCCTGAGGATATAACCTAATCCCTTCAATTAAGCTTAATTTCTCTGCCTTGTGTAAGCAGAAAGAGAGGCCTTCAGCACAGATAACAAAGAGGAAATGTGAGATGGGATCCCCTTGGAAAATCCCTCTTTTCGGGGAAATTTTCCCGAATGCCTGGTCATTCATCAAGACCGAGTAAGATACTGAGGAGACACGCGCTGAAATCCAGAGTATCCACGTTTGACAGAATCCCATAGCATGAAGCATTGCCGTGATGTAGCTCCATTCGAATCTGTCAAAGGCCTTTGCCATGTCCGATTTAATGGCTATAAACTGATGAGCAGCAGATTCATTCATGTTCAAGCTGTGGATAATCTCGTGAGCTAGCAGTATGTTGTCCGATATCAGCCTATTGGATACAAAGCCAGATTGAACCGGTGAGATAATATGGGGGCAGAATCGGCTTTAGATGAAAAGCTAGAATCTTTGCAATGATTTTGTAGCAAACGTTGCATAAACTGATAGGTCAAAGATTCGTCATCTTGGAGGGTTCATGTACTTTCGGGATTAGACATATATTAGAGTAATTCCATTCCAGAGGCATGTGCCCTGTAGCAAAGAAGTTTTGAATTTCCTTCGTTACTTTTCCTTCAATTATATAGGTATTTCTGATAGAACAGTCTTGTAAACCCGTCCGGACTGAGAGCGCTATTAGCATCTATCTGAAAAACCGCTGCCTTGATCTCCTGTTTAGAGATTGGTCGAGAGAGAGAGAGGTTTTCATCGAGGCCGTAACAGATGGAGTAAAGTCTTCAAAAAAAGAGAGAAGGTGTGGGTTTTGGTCATTTAGCGTGGAAGCAAATAAACCAGTAAAATAGTCGATTGCAATTTGGCCTTTAGACACATCTTCTGTTTTTAGATCGCCATTGTCATCTAAGAGAGAGACAATTGTGTTCTTTGCTCTTGTGGCTTTAACAGAGTGATGAAAGTACTTGGAATTTTTGTCGCCTTCACGTAACCATCGTTCCCTACTTTTTTGTTTCCAAAATGTTTCTTCTTCGCGATATGCTGCTAACAATTCTTTTCAGATATAAAACATCTTTTGAGTAGAGGGGTAGAGACTTGACTGTAATTTTTCAAGTTCCAGCTCTAGACGACTGATTTTTTGAGAAGCATTAGATATATTGGCTCTTTTCCATTTGCTAAGTATTCTCCTACTTTTGCTAAGGCTTTGAGAAAGGGACTGATTTTGGTCAAAGGAGGACCAAGCCTTAGAAAACATATCAATGGAGCTCGGGTTTAGGGCCAGCCTCTTGTCGAATCGGAAATTGCCTCTGAAGTTTAGATGCTCTTCGACAAAACGCACGAATACGGGTCGATGGTCGGAGCCTCGATTATCAAGAAAATGTTGGGTGGCAAAAGGAAAGAGATTGTTCCAAGCATTGTTGGCAAAGAACCTGTCAAGCTTGGAATGTATCCACCAATCTCCTCGTTTTCCACTCTAAGTGAAGGGATTACCCCTACTTCTTAGTTCTATAAGCTTGCACAATGAAATCATGTCGGCAAAAGGTTGATAGTAACTTGGGGGTCGTAACGAGCCTCCTTTTTTTTCACTTCCGTGAAAGAGATCGTTTAAATCGCCTATAATACACCAACTTTCTGATCTGAGAATTCCCAAACGCGAAATGCGTTCCCAAAGAAGAGAACGAGCTTTTTTAACAGGAGCTCCATAAATACAAGTTAAAGCAAAGAGATGTTCCCTATATGAACTTTTACATCGATGTAGTTTTTACTAGAAAAAAGGATTCCTACATGTAGTGAATTTTTCCAAAAGAGAGCTAAACCACCACTAAGACCGTCGGGATCCACTGTATAAAGGTGGTCATAGCCTAAACTCGCTTGTAAGTCCAAAAGAACGCTCTTCTTGTTTTTTGTTTCTTGCAAAAAAGGATATCAGGGAAGAAAGATAGTCTTAATTCCCTTAATCTTGGAACTACCAAGTCTTGAGCGCGACCGATTCCCTGGCAGTTCCAGCTGAGAAGACTCATGGCGATTGTGGCATCCCCGTTGCCGGGTCTGCCACAGAAAAGGAGCGCCTTGAATCTTGAAGAGAATCAATTAGAGCTGATGATCTCTTTCTCTTAGCTTTTGGTATATCTTCAATCATTAGTTGGTCTTGAGATTGCCTAGACATCTGTTGTCTTCTCTTGAACTTTGATGGCTGTTTCTTTATTGAGCTCTTGCCACTACCTGACCCGGATGCTAAGGGAATGAGGGATCCCTTGGAGAAAACCGTAGGTGCAGGTTGGTAAGGAATTATGGCATTTGAGAGAGGAGATAAGTCACTGTCCCTACGAAGAGTAGGGAATTGTAGTCTTTGAAGGCTGATTCTCGTCCACTAGCAATAGCAGAAGCTAGTAGTTTGTTATTTGAATTAAGTTGAGGATGGCCTTGTACTTTCTGTTGTGAGAAGTCAAAAACAGGACCTTTGCCCTTATCTATCTGATATGAAATTCTCGGTGCAGCTTCTAGTCTAAGAACAATATTTTCAGCAAAAAGGTCATCTTTGACACTCTTTAAGAATGACCTTACCCTTTCTTGTCTTATGAAAAGTTCTTCAGGTGGTCTTAGCTGGAGATACTGCCTTATCTCTTGCAATACATCAAGATGAATCCTAAATCTACCTGTAAGAGAATCATATCCCACTTGGTCTTCAGAAATCAAACCAAACAGAGGGTCTTCAGGAGGTATAACCAAGTTCTGAAAGTTGGAGTTTGAGTCCTGAGGTAAATTTCGTTGTGGGTCTAAGGCATCTTCTCTAGCAAAGGGGCAGACATCTTGGGCGTGTGTCATCCTTTGACATTCATAACACCTTCTTTGAATACGTTCAAAATCATACAAAATCTTAATGGACTCACCAGAAGGCAGAGAGATGACCATGAATCTCCTTAATGGCTGGTTAATGTGAAGCTTAACTTGAACTCGAACATAATCTCGCGTCTGAGCTTTTGTAGAATTGAAAGCCATATCAACAACTTGACCTGCGAAGTCCCCATGTTGCATAATGGCCCTTTCGTTGTAATGGTTTATCGGATGTTTCGAATCCTAACCCAAGCTGTAAGGTATTGAAGATAGTCTGGAGAAGGAGAGGGTGACCAACGCTCTATCACAAAAACCCAGGAATCGTAAGTTTGTAGACCTTTTGCTAGAACTAAATCTATATCATGGTCATATCTAAAAATGAACTGAAAAGATTCGAGAGACAGTGCAATTCTCCTGACCCGATCATATAATTGCCATTTTCTAGGCATATCAAGGATGAAATCTGACATTTTTTGGTGGGTTGGGTTAAGTAGTTTCCCAACAATACTTAGAGAATTTTGTTCCGCCGAACTAAATTCTGGTTCTGATGGCCAGATGTAGGGGTCTTCATTATCTTCAAGAGATATGTGACGGATCTTCATGCTGATTTCTTCAGACATAATTAAGGATTTAGGAAGAAGAGAGAGATGTGTGATCTTGGAAGCACGCAATCCAAGAAGATATCGATGAAACGAAAGGTTGAGATTAAGCCACGATAGAGATATCTTTCCTCTTTACAACTGTTCAAAGAAACCAGATGAAAAAGAGAGGTCTGAGCCCAAAAGAGAGTTCTTTGTTTGAGCTAATTAAAGTAATTACAAGTAAGCTTCCTAATCATGATAAGAATTTTTTTTTTTTTTTTACCAAGAAAAATGTTAAACTTTAACGCCTATGATAGTTAAAACCATGGCGATGGCAGCCTTTCTATTTTTAGAAAACATATAGTAGCTAAATTTATTACTTCTATTAAGAAAAAGTTACCATCTATCAATTCATATATATAGTTTTTGAATAGTAACAATAGTTTCATAGCTGAATTGTTTTTGAATATTAAATTTTTGAGTTTGAATTTAGTTATGAAATAATTAGTATTTAATTTTAGTTCTCTAGAATTTAAATTTTCTAAATCTGTTTCAAATTTATTATATTTTTGAAGCAAAATATTTTAGGGTATTTTGGATAATAAAATATATTAGAAAAATAGAGATATCCTAATAAAACTTAAAAATATTACATATATACTATAATAATTATTAACTTTTTTAGATATTCTTAATATTTTGGTGTGTTACACGAAAAGCAATTAAAAACTATCGAATTAATTTTATGAAATATGTAAATAATAAATTTAATCTCACATACTTTTTAAATTTTATGAAATAGGTAAATAATAAATTTAAGCTCTCATACTTTTAAAATTTTCTAAAACTGTAAAGTGTTTGGATTAATGTACTCGCATCACAACTATACCTAATTTGATGATTTACATTTTTTTATTTTATTTTTAGTATATTGTGTAATATTTTATATCTTTTAATTTGTTATAATAATAATGTTATTATTTTTAAAATATATTTGCACTTTAATCGCACATCAATCGCATCATTCTAACTAATCTATAACCAAATCCATATTATTTTTCAACCAAACTAATATTAATTTTTTGTACAAATTTACCCCTTTTTTTACGTAAAATATGTTCTTCAGATATAACTATGGGGCTGTTCTTTTTCAAACTACTAGCAGCAACAGTAACGATACGAATAAAGAAGAAAAATTAATATTAAAACAATAACTATCGCCGAAACTTAGTCACCGGTGAAATTCTTCTTTCTACTTCCAATCGTTGATCAAAATAGCAGTAAAGATTAATTATACAATATCATTATAATCATCATATGGCGACTGAATATAATAATCATGAGCTATAAATTACACAATTTGTAAATGATTATTTCTATTATTACCGTTACTGCCAGCGAAAAAGAAAGTCTATTTATGTTGAACGGTGAATTTGTATAAATTTGTCATGTAAACATCAAAATGTGCCATGTCCCGCGTCTTCCATACGTCAATACATAATCTTCTGCATGTCTAGATAGACAAGAGTAACTAGTGCAAAATTACCCTTATATCTATGTACTTTCATATAAATGATTGTGTAAATATAAATATATGCATTCCGGTTTAAAGTACATGTTAATTTAATATTTGTTTTCCTTTCATATATATATATATATTCTATTGCTGATACAAAATCATATTTTGAGTCAAACATGTTAACCATTAATTTTTTTTTAGAGTACCATGAATGTTGATTTTTATTTTCACTGTAAACGAATTTCATTATTTATTACGTTACTACATTATCTAAATCGAGAAATCAATATAGAGGTCCTAACAAACAAAAAATAAGACTAACGATAACGAGTTGTTTAGCCAACAAATCAACCATGTTGTTAAGGTTCCTAAGCTAATACACGAGCTTAAAATCTGAGAAAAACTAAGTCTCAAAAGTCCATAATTTCATAGACGAAAGTTGGTCATTCCTCTGGTGAGTCCAACATGTTTGTAAACTACATTGTATATGTTAGGAAAAGTGAAAAAACTCGTTCTTTTCTTCTCAAAATGTTTAATGTCGACAAAAGTCTTAAGAGTTATATATTAAAGTATACATCGGCTAGTATCTTTGTTTCTCCATCTTTGGTCAAGAGAAGTACCGAACCTTGTCCTTTAGTATATAGATCATTGAGTCATGTCCGAATCTTACCTTTCCATTGATTCTTCTATCGAGAGTGTTAAAGTAGATAAGATTACATGTCATATGATTACTTTCCCCGTTGTCGAGATACCATGTGTTCTCCTTATTTGTAAGCGTTTCGAATTTAGCTGGAGATACATTCTTTTCATTCAAGAAAACAACTTCATGCATCATGAATGTATCAGCTTCACGTGTATCATCATCATTATTTCCATGTGTTTCTTGCAGTTTGAGTAGTCTATCAGGACATGTTGAGGCATAGTGACCAGGTTTGTCACATCTATAACAAATAATTTTAGATTTATCTCTTTTTCCTTCTTGATACCATGTATTTCCTTGTCCTCTTCCTCTATATAAGTGACCTCCTCGACCTCTTCCTCTTTCTTGTCCATAGTCATTTGTTTCTTGAGGTGCGTTTGAATATGAATTAGCGAACATAAGCTTTGCTTGGTCTTCCATGTTCGTATCATCTATGTTGATTCTTTCTTCGTAAGCCTTGAGTCTTCCTAGAATGTCTTTGAAACTTGTTTTCTTGAGATCCAACACTTGTTCAAGTGCAACTATTATGGTTATGAATTTCTTTTTAGGTAGGCTATTCAAAAATTTCTTTACTACCTTTCCTTCATCAAAACTTTCTCCTAGAGCTGATGATTTAGCAACTATCTTTGAAAGCTTTCCTGAAAAGAGATCAATTCTCTCTGTTCTCTTTCATCTGAAGCTTATCGAACCCAGGTGTCAATGTTTGAACTCGGGCTTCCTTGACTCTATCTGCGCCAATTTTCCTTGCTTGGATTGACTCCCAAATATCTTTTGATGAATTGTGTTCACGAACTTGTATCACAAGACTTTCATGTATACATTGATTGATAATGGCCCTTGCTAGGTCATATTTCTCTCCTTCTTGTAATCCATGTTCTATAGCTTCCCAGACATTGTTCACCTTAAGAGCATTTTTCATACGCATTGCCCAATATTTATAGTTTGTGTCATTAAGCATAGGTATTGTAGGCAATTTCTCTTTACTTCAGAAGATGGAACATTTCTCCCGTGTTTGTCGTGTGGATTATTGATTCAATTTGTTTGGATACCAATTATTGAATCAAGAGTAATCAAATTATAAACTTTAGGTTTAAGAGAATAATAACAATTTTTATTAGATTAAGAAAATAACTCAAAACTTAATCTCTCTTTCTTAAATCTCTAATCTCACAAAACTCTCTCTTGTTTTTACTCTCTAGAAATCAATAGTCTTTATAAGGTCACACAACTTCCTAAGCCTATTAGTAAAACACTTCCTAATTATCTTTTAGATAACTCCATACAAAACTATATCTTATTAATATCTTAGAATATAAACATAACTTATCTCTCAAGTTTCGTTATCTTCTTTCAAGCTTAATTATCTCAACATATATGAGGAAGGAGGTTTCCCCGTGATAATCTTTGATCCCCAAAATATATATTTTATCATCATGTAGTTGTATGATCCAACCTAGTCCTCCTATTGGTACATTATTCTTCTTTGATCCATCAATAAAGCAAAGTGGTAAATTAGTTACTACAAGAAAACAAGCCATAAGTGACGGACAATTCCGTCACTTAGCCGTCAGAAACACCTGTTTCTGATGGTTATCTAACGGAAGTTTTCCGTCAGCTCTGGGCCGTCGGTAATGAATATCTGTCAGTTATAACTGATGGATTAGTGACGGATAGTTAGTAACGGATTAGTGATGGATTCATCCGTCACAATTTATCCGTCACTAGTCCGTCAGTTATTAGTGACGGACTAGTGATGGATATTTACTGACGAATATACTGTCAGTTTGTATCCGTCACTAATAACCGGACTAGTGACAGATTTAAAAAAAAAAGAAATTAAATTAATATTTTTGAATAATAATTAAATTATTTTTAATAAAATTGAAAAATACTTATAAAAATTTTTAAATAACAAAATTATATTAATAAAAGTATTCCATATATTACAAAAAAAAAAAAAATTACCGAAACTAATGTGGACCGAGCCGTCCTAATATCGCGTCCATCGTCTCCTACATCTTCGCCAACCGGCTCTGATCCTCTTGATGCGCCGTCAAAAATTCTTCTATCGTCTTCTTCAGGGTCTCCACTTCAGCCTCTTTTCGCCGCATTTCCTCGTCCCTAATTGGATTTCTCGCTCCTCGGGATCCTGGTAGACAATAGCGGGCCATGTTCCCTAGTCCGTACACGCGTCCCTTCGACTTAGAAAAACCAAATTATATATTAGACATATAGAAATAATGAAAGATTTAAAAATTTAACTTATATAAATACTTACCTCGGTTATAACCTCGGTTATAACCTCGTACTGCGTGTCAAACGGGATATCCTCACCCTCGGGTGTCTGCTGAGTCGCCCACATTTTGTGTAAGTGTAAGTGTTTTCTTACCATCTTCTGATCACGAGTAACGCTACTCTTAGAACCCAGGTTCGTGGTCGCAATGCCTAAACCGTTATGGGTGCTGTAACGGTTTTTCTTGTTGGTCGAAAAGGTTTCCACTGTTTTGGGTTGAGACCAATACTCAACAAGGCCGTCGTAAAGCAGCTCGGGCATCTCCTTCTCCATCTTGCCTTGCTTCTTCCACGTAGACTTCCATGAGTAGAAGTGGCTGGTGTACACTCGGGCCGCCTTCGCCCTAAACTCAGCCCGGACCAAGCCGGTTATAGACGGACGCCAGTTGAACTCTTGCTATACAAACATTTAAATTAGTTATATAATATTTGTAGATGTTAATTAGTATAAACATATTAGAAAATACTTACCGCAAAGTGGTGCAACCACATCTCCTTATCTTCTTCAGGCATCACCACGAACGTCTTGTGCGGCCTCTTTAGGAAACTATGCATCATTCTCATGATGCATTTGGTCATCCCGTTGTCCAAGGGAACAAACCACGTAGCCCCGTCCCTAAGTTGGGGATCTAGAAACCGCAACCCCTCCCTCCCAGGTTGCACAAGTAGTTCCTCCAGTGACATATTCACCGGAGGAACCTGAGGCCCCGGAGGAGGCATCAGATTTGATGTCCCGGAAACTGAGTTTCCAGGATATGAGTACTCGACTGAGAAGAAGGGGTAACGGGAGAAGTTGAGCCTCTCGATCCATCAGATGTGCCGAGCCAGTCATACAAAAAGACAACGTATCGCAAGTTCAATATCCCCAGGTATTGAACCTCCAATATCTCACGAAGAAGTCCATAGTACACCACATCACCAGAACTAGATGATATACCATGGTCCAATGTCGTCATCCCAGTATCTCCTTGGTGAACCTTGAAGGCGTATCCTCTTGTACAATACCTCGGGTAGGATGTAGCATTGTTGGTCGGCCCGTTCACAATTTCAAGCAACCAATATGGAAATATGCGACTAATAGAGACCTTACTTCTAACCTGTATTTGTAAACGTTAGAAATAAACCAACACTTATGAAATCTAAAGTTAACTTCATTGTATGAAAAACTTACAAAATGTGGTGGACAGTTTTGGAAAACAACTTGTTTATGAGCTTTCATTTTCTCTTCAGATTTATCATGAAAGTATTCCCGGATAAGTGCCATGTAGATCCTACAAAGTTTGAATAAGTACAAGATGTGTAAAAAACTTAAGATACTAAAAATTTTAAATATGAATGTGTAAATGTTTACCTTTCAAACTCCAAAATTTCTTCGCAGTTAGTGAGGATATACATATGGAAGTGTTTCAACTCTTGTTGTGTAAGCCGGCGAGTCTTGCCTTTTTCGTTAAGTCGACCAATTTCCTGAAACACATTTGGGACTTAAACAGGATACATAGTATGTTGACCACCATCATCATGTCGAGAGGTTCTTCGACTCTTTTTCTGCACATCTCTTGGAAAATAATACTCTGCAAAATTTGTAGCCTCTTCATTGATGCTTTGTGCGACAATAGAACCCTCGACTTTTGCAAGATTTTTCACCTTCTTCTTCAAGTGGAACATGTACCTCTCGAAAGGATACATCCACCGATACTGAACTGGTCCGCCTAGTGATGCTTCACGAGGTAGATGGATTGAAAGATGTTCCATAATATCAAAGAATGACAGTGGAAAAATCTTCTCCAGGTTGCAAAGGATGATCAGTATGTTATCTTGTAAAGTGGAGAGACCGTCAACGGTAAGTGTCCTACGGCTAAGTTCGCGGAAGAAAGCCCCAACCATTGTAAATACAAAAACCATTTAACTATTAGATAATGACAACAGAAAAGTAAATTCACACAATCAACAAAGTAAATACCTGCAATGGCCTCGTGGACGTTTCTCGGTGGGAGAAATGTAAACGCAAATGGAATAATGCATTGCATCACTACATGAAAATCATGGCTCTTCATTCCAATGAATTTGCCTTCCCCTATATCAACACAATTCCTCAGGTTAGATGCATAACCCATCAAGAAATTTGACCCTATGAATTATCCAGTCGAAGTACTCATCCTTCGCATCCTTAGATAGCCTAAACGCTGGAATTGGACACGTTCCATCTTCCGTGATATGAAGCTCAGGTCGACAACAAATTTCAGGCAAGTCTAATCTAGACTTCAGATTGTCTTTCATCTTCCCTTGCACATTTAGAATAGTGTTCATTATATTGTCAAAGAAGTTCTTCTCAATGTGCATCACATCTAGGTTATGTCGCAACAAATGAGTTTTCCAATAAGGCAAATCCCAAAATATGCTTTTCTTGTGCCAATTATGATTCTCTCCTGACCCATAGACATTTCCATGTCCGTTCCCACCAACATTAGCATCATTGGTACTATAAACACCAAATCCACTCATTTGGTTTAATAGCTCAGTGCCTTCATATTCAGTTGGTGGACCTTCAACACATCTTTTCTTCGTGAATAACGTAGTTGATCGATGATATGGATGATTTTGGGGAAAAACCCTTCGGTGACAATCAAACCAACATGTTTTTCTTCCATTCTTCAGCTGAAATGAGTTAGTGTCATCGATACAATATGGACATGCTAGTTTCTCGTGAGTTATCCATCCAGATAACATTCCATAAGCTGGGAAATCGCTTATAGTCCACATAAGGAGTGCACAAATCTTAAAATTTTGTTGTAGCGACACATCATAGACCTCTTCCCCATGTTCCCATAATATGTTCAACTCATGTATTAAGGGTTGCAAAAACACGTCAAGCACTTGTTTTGGATGATCGGGCCCTGGTACAAGCACAGAGAGAAACAGAAACTCTCGGTTCATACACAAAGATGGCGGCAAGTTGTAAGGTGTCAGTATTACTGGCCACAGAGAGTATTGTCTACCATGTTTCCGAAAAGGGCTGAATCCATCTGTACTTAATCCAAGATAAATGTTATGTTTCTCGTATGCAAAATCCGGATATGTAGTCTAAAAATGACGCCAAGCTTCTGCATTAGAAGGATGTGTAATCTCTCCATCAAATCTATGCTCAGCATGCCATCTCATTGCCGCAGCTATTCTCTGAGATTGATACAACCGCTTCTACCTATCTGTTAGTGGCACATACCACATCCTCTTGTAAGACACATAAAATCTACCGCATGTATCTTTATACCTTGGTTTCTGACAAAATCGATAATGTGTACGAGTTTCATCGCATCTCCAATAGATCATACAGTTGTGATGCACACATCTATAACCTGGTAAGGCAATCCAAGTCTCGACAAAAGTTTTTGTATCTCGTAATATGATCCTGGAGCATTTTTATCATCTGGAAAGATATACCTCGTCATCTTCGCTATTGCATCAACACAATCCTCAGCCAAATTATAATCTGTCTTTATCCCCATCAACCTACTTGCAGCGGATAAAGGCGAATGACCATCTCTACAACCTCTATATAATGGTTGATTTGCTGCATCTAACATACCAAAAAACCGTCTTGGTTCTAAATTAGGTTCTTCATTTGAAACCTGCGCCGTTTCTATAGTTTCTCTATACACATCATTAACCATTTGAACTGTAGGTTCCCCAAAACCTAATTCCGTTCTATGTTCCTCTATCCTATCGGCCAATGGTTCGCTAGCGCTACTACTACTACCAACATCAGCAGGTCTTTATCCATGTAAATACCAAATCTTATACCCCGGCATAAATACATTGCAATACAAGTGATTCTATACTAAATCTATTCTGATATTATGAGAATTTCGACATAAAGTGCATGGACATTTTAACTTATGACTATTTTTTGCCTCCGGTTGTCGACATGCAATCACCATGAATTCGCAAACGCCACGTGCATATTCGTCGTTTAAAAGGTTTGTGTCTTCATTCATCCGTTCACCATCCATCTAAGATCGAAAATATGGAGTAGACATTGTTTTAAGATTGTTTGTGATGTTGTGAATTGAGAATGAAGCCCCTGGTTTTTATAGAAAACCTATCTGACGGATTAGTGACGGATATAGCCGTCAGTAAGTACCAATATATCCGTTGGCAATGGCTTCAAACGGCTATTTTGTACCGGTAATATAAACTGAAGGACATTGTGACGGATTAGTGACGGATATATCCGTCACTAAACAATCTTCAGAAACTACTCACATATCCGTCAGTAATAAGTGACGGACAAAAATCGGTCACTTAATACTGACGGCATTTCTGACGGACACATTCTGTCAGATATCCGTCACTATGCCGTCAATAATTATTGACGGATTTTGAACCGTCAATAAGTCCGTCAGAATTCTCTTTGTTTTCTTGTAGTGAGTAGATGTATAACGGTCATATTCATAATCGATAATACTTATCAAAGACCTAATTACTGCTCACAATTGGGCATCGACCATTCTCCTCATTCCTTTACTGCCAATTGAAGGGTTTAAAATGGTGTCAACTTCTTCCCTTTAAAAAGTATAGCATTTTGTGCTTTCCAAACATATTAAAGATATCAAGGGTAGAAGCGGACATGGTCCATGTCAGTTGCCTCTGTTGATTTTTATAATAGGAGGTAGCTCATGTTTTCCAGAAGACTCTTAGAGGAAACTCGAAAGAGCCCAATTTTGTGTAGTGCAAATAGACAAGTGAATAGTGCATGATTAGTTGATTCACTTGATTGACCGCGCCACATAC
This sequence comes from Iberis pinnata, assembly GCA_900406425.1. NCBI lineage: Eukaryota > Viridiplantae > Streptophyta > Magnoliopsida > Brassicales > Brassicaceae > Iberis > Iberis pinnata. The sequence continues at coordinate 9,317 of OVBE01001811.1, read as the reverse complement.
ATACTCTATTTACTCAAAGGTTCCAAGTAACTAGAAGATCATTAACCACTAATGTGCCTGCGAATATCTACCACATAAATTGTCATCGCAATTTTGAAGGAGTTGTCACCCTCCATACTTGTGCCTTCAAACAATCAATAGCGGGTAATTGGAAAACAAATTGGGTTGTTTCATCCTCCCATTCAGTAATTTTCGAGTATCCTGATTTGACAGTTTATTTTATTAATTTTGTAAAATGCCAACAAAATCATTTCCAACACGGCCTGAGGTGTTAAGACTAAGAAGTGAAGGACAAATACTCTGGCCGAACCAGGTCCTGAAGTAGTGGCAAATTCCACTTTTTGTTCTCATATAATGCATATCCTTACCCTGGGCGGGTATTGGTTTATCATCAGGCAACCAACTATCATACTAAATCCGTATATGATCTCATGTACCAATACTACTTCGCAAGAACAGTTTGAATTACACATAAAATGTTGATTAGTAAAACCGTGGGAGTTAAATCATCATAGTTATTATTATAATCTGTACCAAAAATAACTGAAAATTGGGAAAGTAATTCTTGTTAACAACAAAACTAAACCAAACATAAAAAAAAAATCAAATTCATCAAAGAAACTTTAACAAACAAAGAACAACAACGTAACCTTACATAAACAAACATAAAAAAGATGTACGAACTAGAATACGAATCCAAAATAAAAAGGAAAAACAAAGAAGAAACCTGAAACATCTAATGAATTGTTGATCCACACAAAACATTTTGAAAGCTTATTCATCATGGCCGTCTTCATCTTCTCATCATCATATACTTCACTTTTAATCATTCCATGTTAGCTTACTTTATATATATCTATTAGTAAACACATGAGCTACATATATATAAATACATAGCTTTATATATTTGTTTGATTCATCATCTGTGTAAATTATATATATAACGTAGCAATCTAATCAATACGGTGGCCGTCCCGTAGACCAGTACGGCTGCTCATTTTGCTGCGATGGCGGCAATTGAACTGAGCCAAGAAGATTCGGTGGCAGTCCTTGAGCCGCCGCCATAGCAGCCATAGCTTGTTGCTGCCCCATCATCGTTGGAGATCCCATTCCACCACTACCACCACCACCACCACCGCCACCACCTCCTCCTCCTCCGCCGTGAACAGGCGTCTGCATCTCATCTTCCTCTAAAGGTAACCTCTCATAAGCCGCATTGCTAAAAGACGCAGCCATAACCACCACAGGACCTGAACACAACAACGGTCCCACCACACTACCTCCAACGACCTGCCCTTGTCCTCCGGCTAAGTAAACACTAAGTCCAGTGGCAGCAGGTGGTGCAGGCGGTGGTAAGAAAGATCCGGAAAGAGAAAGGATTTCGAAGCGACCGTGAAGGCTAACCACCGAGCCAGGTGGTGATCCAGGCTGACGTATAGTGACGTTAGTAACGTTTCCTGTACCGCTCATAACGCAAACGCCTCGTTGGCGACGTCTAGCAAACGTGGCCATACAATCAACTATATCAGAACCATCTCCGATCTCCATGACATGAGTTCGAAGAGCGTTTGCGCTATCTCTAGTAATGATGATTGGAGCTTTAGGTTTGTTCTTGGATCCAGCTGGTCTTCCTCTTGGTCTTCTTGTCATCTGTTCACCGCTTCCTCCTTCTCCGCCGTGTAAACTCATCTCTTTACCTTCACTACCACTATTGTTGTTAGCCATGTTTTCCATGTTGTCACTTGTCTCTTCACGATCCATCTTTATGGATCTATTCATTGACCCTCCATGATCTTGATCAGTGTTTCTTTGTTGCTGGTGGTGATGTTGAAGAAAGAATTGTTGTTGTTGTTGCTGCTGTTGTTGTTGAAGATGTAATTGGAAGTCTCTAGCATGAAAAGGAGGAGGGAGAGAGCTTTGTGATCCATGAGATTGAACTGGATCCATTCTTGATGCTTGATCTAGATGAGATTAATCAATTTTGACCTAGAAGAGACTTTAGATAGAGAAAGGAGGAGAAGAAGAAGAATAATTAATAATAGTATTTCACAACAAACATCAAGCTGGAGTTTTCTTCTTTCATATATTATTCTCTCTAGTTGATTGATTTGGTAAGGTTATTCTCTGTTGATATAATTGAGTTGTACTTCGGTGGAATAAGTGAAAAGGGCTTTTGGTGGGGGTTGGGTTTAATTTCTTCCTCTCCTTTTTCTCTTCTTTCTAATTTTCCCTTTTAGTTTATATATGAGATGGAGTTGGGGTTTTGGAGGAGTGGTATATGTTTTTTGGTTGGTGATTGGTAAAATTAGGGTTAGAAGGAGAGAGAGAGAGAGAGAGAGAAAGATGAAGGTTTTGTATTTTCATGAAAATGACATCATTTTCATGTCTTAGGCGGTGGCTTTGGTCCCCACTTGTACGCCATCTCTAGCTATTCTTTAACGTTTCAGTCGCTCTCCTTTGCGTTGCGTTTTAGATCTTAATTATTTATATTGTAATTTTGAGTCGTTTTCGATTAGTAGGTTTTATTTTAATTTTACATGACGCATATATAAGATGATAATTTAAACATTGGTAACTATAAGATTCCTATAATGAATTAACGAATATAATTAAATCAGTGTTCTTAGGTTCTCATACCAATTCTTACTTTTCTTTTAAATGGGTTTAGCACGTACACCTAAAACTATTAATATCCACTATTCCGGATACGCATATATTGTGTATATATAAATCATGCGGATCGATGTATGTAAGTGTTTCTCACTTCTCAGTACTTGTCACAATTCTACCAATAACATAAGAATCTTCTAACGTCTAGGGCAATTCAAGGATGGTGCATATCTCTAAGTACCAAGTATAGTGAGATATATATATATATATATATATATATAAGTAAATTGTGTAAATAATACAAATATACAATAGAATTCGAGGCATGATCAATATATAAAGTAAAGTAGATAAATTTTATTATTTAATAGGGAGTAGTATAATAAAGGGGGTGGAGGATGTAATGCGTGGAAATGGACATTGGAGAGAGTGAAGTAAGTAATAAGAAGACGCGAAGAAGGCGCTGACAAATCTCAAAACCAAAGGGAGAAAGCACGAGAGAGAGAGAGAGAGAAGAGATTGTTGAATTGAATGTGCAGAGAGAGAGAGATGAGAGCTAGGAAATGGCATGACTCTTGTGGACGCAAACCCATGTCTTGAAAGATGCTCTTTGTCGGCTCTCACTCTCCACGTGCCCTTCTCCTTCCTCTCTCTTTTTGCCTTTTTAATTAGCCTTCGAACAAGCTATCTATATGTTGCTATAACAAGTTATTTTTAGTGTAAATGATATACTACAATACATATATGGTTGAGGCCAAAAATATATTATGATCGGTATTTTAATTTGTTTTGGTTAGTATGTTTATAGCATGTACGTGTTACTAGTTTCTATTCTTGAAAAGACTAGTAAATTGTTTTCATTGTGACTAGGAAGTTTTAGATTTTCCATAGAAAGACCTAGGATCGAGGAAATAATTATATCTCTACAAGCATTAATACACTAACGCATAGCACTATAACTAGACTCCAAATATAATTGAATGATCAATTGGTATAATTATTTTCAACGGTATTATTAAATAATGATATGTTAAAGTTATCTCATTACATATGTTGATTTTATTAGAGTAATTTTCAAAACTACCATTTTTAATTCTAAAAATTTCATAAATACATACAAATACAACACATTTCCGATCATCCCAAAGATACCATAATGTTTTTGTGCCATAAATACCATAAAATTTAAAATATCTTTAAATTTGTTAAATTTAAACTCTAAACCCTAAACCCTAAAACTAAACCATGTACTTTATTTAGTAAACTCAAACCAAAAATTTAAAATTTTAAGCCCTTTAAAATTATTTTTTATATTTATTATATTTTTGTAAGTAAAATTTTTTAATAATATTTTTAGAACAAATATGAATATGTGATATATTTGTCTAGAATCCTAATTACTATGGTATTTTATGCAATTCCTCATTTTATTATTCACGACCAGCAAATTTTTTATATTAAATGAATTAACAGTAAAAAATATTACATTAAAAGAAATGATGAAGAAACATTTCCGTGAATTATACTTAAAAGTAATCTTGATTTAGGTTGGGACGATATTATCGATTATGTCTCTGCCGATTTCATCACTCTTCGTAAGATATATATACATTTTTTTCCTAATAATATTAAACCGTCGACCTATTCACCGGATTTTCTAATGAGTCTAAAGTGAAAGTGCAAATGATTCAAGAGTCTTTTCAAGCTTTGGAAGCGCGGATAGTTCAGAAAAAGAAATCAAGAAGAGTGTCGAACAAGGAGTAAAGAAGTAAAAGAAAAAGGAAAAAAGAAAAAAGGAAAAGAAGAAAAGGAAACAAGATGGGAAAATGGATCACAAGAAGATGTTGCGCCGTGGAGAGCTTGACTAGGGTTAAGCTCTACTATATATTGAAGGCAAGAGAGAAGAGAAAGCTAGTTCTTTTGGCCGTCAAAGTTTTGAGAATTGAAAGTCGTGAGTCTGTGTGTGAGTGTCTGTCTTCATGAGAAAACAGAGAGTCAGTGAGAGAAATTGAGAGAAAAAAAATCAGTGTAAAAGAATCATAAGTTGTATTGTGTTTTGTCTCAATATGAATTGAAAAGTTTAAGGAGTTCCATCTGTTATAGATCTTTTACTCTTTCAATTGGTATCAGAGTGGGAATCTATGAAGAAACCAAGGTTTCTAACTAAACAGGTAAAGATCCTGAAGAATGGACAACTCACAACAATCTACAACACGGAGTGTTGTTCTAGATCCAGATAACTTCGGTTGGTGGAAAGTGCAGATCCGAGAGCATATCAAGGGAAATGATGAAGATGCTTGTACAATCGTTCAAGAAGGGTGGTCAGCACCACAGGTTAAAAATGAAGAAGATGTGTTGGTTGCAAAACAAAAAGCATAGTGGATGGTAGCTGAGAAAACCATGTCCAAATACAACTCAAGAGCACTAACAGCAATCTGGATATCTCTGACTAAAGATCAGTTTAAAAGAGTTCAAGGCTGCACCACTGCCAAGGATGCTTGGATAAGCTGAAAGCAACCTATGAAGGAACCAGTGATGTCCGAAGAACCAGAATTGACATGCTTGCATATGAGTTTGAGATTTTAAGAATGGGAAATGATGAAACGGTAGAAGAGTTCACTGGAAAATTTTCCTCTATTGCCAATGTAGCAGAAGTTTTTGGGAAGCATTATAAGGAAAAGAAATTTGTCAAAAATTTCCTAAGAAGCTTGCCTGATAAGTTCGACTCTATGACATCAGCCATTCAAGTGGCCAAGGACTCAGACGACATGAAATTCAATCAAGTTGTAGGAATGATGCAGGCACATGAGCTTGATATGTCTAAGAAAATGGTTAAAGGGAAGGGTATTGCATTGATAGCAAAGGAAAGAGTTGAACCTAAAGAGAATCTTAAAGAAACCATTGGCTTAATTGTGAAAAAGTACTTCAAGAAGTATTCTGGAACGTCAAGATGTGATAATAGTTCTGTCAGTAAACCAGATTTCAGATCAAACAATGACAAAACATCTAAATGATCAGATGTGCAGTGTCATGAATGTCAAGGTTTTGGCCACTATAAGTCTGACTGTCCTAATCTCAAGATTAAGGATTCATTTAAATGTTATGAATGCAAGGGTTTCGGACACACAAAATCTGAGTGTGTGAAATCCACAAGCATAAAAGAAAAATCTATGGTAAGCTGGGATGATACCTCAGAATCAGACAAGAAGGAAGAGATACTCAATATGGTTGCCTATGTAGGCTTAATCGAAGAAAGCTCGGGAAGTGAGTCTGATGATGAAGAGGAGACCCCAAAGCAGCCACTGCTTGAGGATATCAGGGTTCTGTGTGAGACCTTGATCGAGGTCATAAATCAGAATTTGGAACTAGATTGTGATAATCAGAAGCTTCAAGAGAAGGTGAAAATTCTTCAAGCAGCCTTGACAGGAGAAAAGAAGAAAAATGTGTTGCTGGAATCACGTCTAAGTGAGCAGTTAAGAAATATCAAGATGTTAACCAAGGGTACAAAAGATCTCGACATAGTGTTGGCAATGGGCAGAGATAATGATATAAGTTATGGTTTGGGATATAAGGGACACACACAGGAATACACTGCCTTTGTTAAATCCTCTATTGCTCATGCAGCTGAACTGGTAAAGCCACGATACATTGAACAAAGGGGAATCAACAGAAGACAGTATGATCAAAACTGGTTGTCAGAAGATCAAAGGTATTATCAGACAAGACAGAACAGAGATCAAAGGTATTATCAGACAAGGCAGAACAGAGATCAAAGGTATTATCAGACACGACAGCCGATCAACTGTGTTTTTACTACAAGAAGCCAGGATACTACAAGGCTCAGTGTTATCGGTGGCATGCCAGATTGTATCAAGTCGTACGTCACAGAGATTACTATCCTGAGAAGGCAAGCAACAATATAGCTTGGGTTAGGAAAGATCTTCTGTACTGTTTTACACCTCAGACAGACGCACAATCAGAAGCAGAAGTTGAGGTTTTAAAAATTGGAGTTAATGTGTCTGTGGTCTCAAACAAACCTGGCTCTTATGTCTGAAAATGAACAACAATCAGAAGTAGCAATGAAGAATTCTGAGATATCAGATTGGTACTTTGATAGTGGTTGCTCGAGACATATGACGGGTACTAAAGAAGAGTTATCTAACTATGAGGAGATCAATAAAGGAAAGGTAACTTTCGGAGGAGGAGCTAAAGGTAAGATTAAAGGAAAAGGTGAAACAAACGGATTGAGTAAACCTACGCTTCAAAATGTCTACTTTGTTGAGGGTCTGACTGCTAATTTGATTAGCATAAGTCAACTGTGTGATGAAGGATTAGTTGTTACCTTCACTAAAACAGACTGCCAAGCAGTAGATGCAACTGGTCGAGTTGCATTGAAGGAATCAGGGCTGGAAATAATTGCTATATGTGGCGACAATGTGACAGATGCCTCACAGCTATGGTAACAAGTCAATTGGAACTGTGGCACCGGAAACTGGGGCATATCAATGTTAGGACGCTCAGAAACCTTGTCAATCAAGAGCTTGTTAGAGGAATTCCAAAGTTAAAAGCGGATGAAATGTTTGTGTGTGGACCATGTGCAAAAGGAAAACAGGTCAAGGTTCAGCACAAGGTAACACAGGACATTCAATCGAAAAAAGTACTAGACTTGGTTCATATGGATCTCATGGGTCCAATTCAAGTAGAAAGTCTGTATGGGAAGAAATACATTCTAGTGATTGTGGATGATTTCACGAGATTCACATGGGTAAGGTTTTTGCGTGAAAAATCAGAGATTGTGGATAGCTTCAAAATCTTAGTGTTACAACTCAAAAACGAGAAATGGAGAATTAAATCCATTCGAAGTGATCATGGAGGAGAGTTTCAAAATGAGATGTTTGATCGGCTGTGTGAAACTCAAGGGATCCAGCATCATTATTCTGCACCAAGAACACCACAACAGAATGGTGTGGTTGAGAGGAAGAATCGGACACTTTAGGAAATGGCACGTGCTATGTTACATGCAAATCAAGTAGCTAAACATTTCTGGGCAGAAGCTGTAAGTACCGCTTGTTATATCATAAATAGGGTATATGTGCGAAAAGGAACCACAATGACTCCATATGAAATATGGAAGGGCAAAACTCCTAGTGTGAGCTATTTTCATGTATTCAGCTGTGTGTGCTATATTCTAAATGATAAAGATCAACTTGGTAAGTTTGATGCAAGAAGTGATGAGGGAAGGTTTCTCGGATACTCAACCATGAGTACTGCATATCAAGTTTTTAATAAAAGGAGTAAGACTGTGATGGAAACAGTAAAGGTTGTGTTCGATGATGCTGGATACCAACCAGAAGGGTTGATACTAAATCCTGTGCAGACATATGATGATCAATCAGTAGAAGTACAGAGGGATGTGTGTGTGACTAATGAATCTGAATCAGACACATATCACGGAGCCTCAAAAAGTGTCCATAAGAATCATTTTGAAAAGGATGTGATTGGTGATGTGTATGGAAACAGAGTTACAAGGAAGAAAATGATAAATTTCAAAGAGATGGTTCAGTTTGCATGTTTTGTGTCCATGATTGAGCCTAAAAATCACCAAGAAGCTCTACATGATGAGTATTGGATAGTATCCATGCAAGAAGAACTTGAGAAATTTGACCACAGCAAGGTCTGGAGTTTAGCACCTCGACCTGAGGGTGTGAACGTGGTTGGGACAAAGTGGATCTTTAAAAATAAGATCTATGAAACAGGAAACGTGGTAAGGAACAAGGCACGTCTGGTTTCTCAAGGGTACTCGCAAGTAGAAGGGATAGACTTTGATGAGACTTTTGCGCCTGTCGCACGGCTGGAATCAATCAGATTGCTATTAGGGATGGCGTGTCATCTTAAGTTCAAACTGTACCAAATGGATGTAAAAAGCGCATTTCTAAATGGAATACTTTAAGAGGAAGTATATGTAGAGCAACCTAAAGGTTTTGAACATCCAGATTATCGTAATCATGTATACAAGCTCAGGAAAGCGTTGTATGGTTTGAAACAATCTCCTAGAGCTTGGTATGAACGGTTGACAGTATGTCTGCTTGACCAAGGATACACACGAGGAAGTGTTGATAAAACTTTATTCATCTACTCAAAGGATGGTGATTTAATGGTTGTGCAGATCTATATGGATGACATAGTATTTGGAGCCACAAACAAGGGATTGGTTGATAACTTCGTTCGAAACATGACACAAGAATTCGAGATGAGTATGGTGGGTGAGTTAACTTATTTTCTCGGCTTGCAAGTCAAAAAGACAGAAGAAGGAATTTACTTGAGTCAAAGCACATATGCGAAGAACTTGATTACGCGTTTTGGACTCGATGCCTGTAAATCAGCCAGAACCCCTATGAGTATAATATGAAAGCTATCTCGGGATGATGAGGGAGAAGATGTGAATCAGAAACTCTATAGAAGCATGATTGGAAGTCTGTTGTACCTTACTGCAAGTCATCCAGACATATGTCTTAGTGTAGGTGTCTGTGCAAGGTATCAAGCAAAGCCTAAGGTCTCACACCTACATACAGTTAAGCGAATTATCAAGTACATCAAAGGATCAGCAGATCTGGGGATCTATTACACAGAGGATATCAACAACAATCTATCAGGGTATTGTGATGCTGATTGGGCAGGAAGTTTGGATGACAGACGAAGTACAAGTG